>JAEANM010008107.1:0-17235 GCA_017656035.1 Myanophis thanlyinensis | reverse complement strand
CCAACATCAACCCATCAATTAAGAGACAGCCAAGCAGCCCAGCACACCACGCCCTCCCACCAGTATTTAAAGAGACATCCTCCCAACAGCCGTATAAAAGAGGCTAGAGATATTTGTGGGTCCTAAAGTTGTCATGTGCCGATATTTGGAGCTAGAGCAGAAAAGAAAAGAAAAGAAATCATTCAAAGAGCTGTGATTCTGTGGTTCAGAGTCCTCTAGTTGTTTGGGGAATTGAACCTGGATACTTTCACCTTGAATATTGCAGTGACCAGTCTTTTATATCTGGGGGTCACATGTATTTGTGAACAAGGTGGGTTTTTAATTTGAGTTTTGAATTGGTTGTGTTTTCTATACTAAAAGTTTAACACTTCTGTTTTGGGTTGTTTTCAATCTTAACAGTGTAAAAATTCAATTTTCTGCTGTTAGAATCTTGGAACTGTAGACTGCCTCCTCTTATCACTCTGACCACTACATTATAATATTGTAGAGATAGTATATGAAGTATCATAAGTCCAAGCATGATAACAAGACTTGTCTTAAGTGGCCCCATTGCTCATGAGGCTTGTAGTAGTCTTCAGTTTACAACGGTTTCTTAGAGACCACTCAAAGTTGCAATCTACCTGAAAAAGGGGACTTGCAACCTGGATCTGAAATTCTGAGAGTCATCTTCCCTCCAGTCACATGACCACACTTCAGGTGCTTAGCAACACAACAATTTGTAACACTATGGTCACATGACTATGATTTACTATCATTTTGCTGAAAACGGGCACTTACGGTTTTGAGCAAAGTTACTCCATTGTTCACAATGGATTCAGTTAACAACTACGTTAACCACACATCGCTTAATGACTGCAGCATTCAAACTTGCGACTACTTCATTTGCTTAACAACCACCACAGAAAGGTGAGTCTGTTACCTGCCAGATTGGGCAGGTTCCATTACAATTGTAACTTGAGCATTTAGTGAATATTAGATAGTGCTTTATAGAGACTTTATAGAGAATGGTTTATTACCAGAGGACACAAATACATGTGTGGGTCTTTGGGGATTTATTTATTCAAAGACAGCTCCCTGTAAATTCTGTGGGAGACTTGCTCTAAAGTTTGTGATTATAGGATTACAGTCTAAATTTATTTAACCAGTTTGCTTATTACAAGTCTCGTTCCTAGGAAGATTGTTGGATCCTGTTATGATCTTGGTGAATAAGTTTTGGGAAGATTATATTTAACTATCTGTCAGGCTCCTTTGTGCTCAGCTGCTAGCCATTTTTCAAAAGCACGACAGAAAATTCAAACCAAGTTTCAAAATAAACCTAACAGAAGGATGGTTTTATGTAATATATATAAAATTCCAATGAAATACATTATTTAAATAAACAAATGTTTTTAAGCAAATTGATATGTTGTCATAATATTATATACATTGTTGAATCCTTATTCATTTCTAGGAAAGCAGCACTTGAAGCTGCTATTAGGAAAAAAATTGAGTGTGAGCGGAAAGCATTGCAAGTTGTTGAACACCTGTTGGAAGATGACATTACCGAAGAATTCTTTGTGGATTGTGTATGTTCTTTCCTAAGCTTACCTTTTTTTACATTTTTTGGTATTCCCATGTGTATTAGGACTGCAGCTCCCTAAATTCCAAACCGGGAAAATACTGATATAAATATTAAATCTTGAATGTGATGATGTCAATATTCTGGGTTCAACTTTAGGCATATTACAATATGCTTATCATATGTGGAATTGATAAAGGAGCTGTGACGACACAGTGGTTAGAATGCAGTATTGCAGGCTAACTCTGCCCACAACCCTGTGTTCGATCCTGATCAGCTCAAGGTTGATTCAGCCTTCTAGCCTTCTGAAGTTGGTAAAATGAGGACCCAGATTGTTGGGAGCAATATGCTGATATTTGTAAACCACTCAGTGCTGTAAAGCATTATGGAGTGATATATAAGTCTAAATACTAATGCTATAAAGTATACTATAGTGACCATGTTCACTAACACTAAGGCAAGATTTTTACCAGTAGTTTGTTAAACAAGCCTCATGTTAATACATGCTGGTACAACAAAATGAATGAGACAGTATGCCACTCCACATGACTCTTTTGTGAACAAGTCTTACATTTTTAGAAAACTTCTGAAAGTTATAGAAGGAAAGATAATGTCATTGGAGAAAGCAAGAGGGAAATTCCTCCCTCTATTTTCATGTGAGAACGGGGCCGGATCTTTTCTCTATGGAAAACCTAATACCTTAACTTAAATTTGTGTTCATTTAAAAAAAATAAGACTGAAATTTTTGGGGTTTGCCAACTGAATTTTGGCTATTGAACAGATTAGTAACATGGTGCTGTATTAAATATCCCTTTGGTTTTTAGAGTGTTCTAAATTCTAAAACTTTGCATTTATTACCAGATGAAAATAATTTTAAAAGAATCTTCTTGGTTTTGTCCTTTTAGGGGATGCTTATAACACCTTCTCACTATCAGGATGTGGTGGAAGAACGATTTATCATCAGGCTGTGTGGCTATCCTCTCTGTCAAAATAAGCTACAGAATGTAAGAATGCATGCTTTGGCCATTTTTCATTGAAAATGTAGTGCTTCCAGAGAACTGTCTCATACTAACCTTTTGCTTATTTTGAATAAATGAGATCAGTTAGAATTCACCGTCACACTTTTCTCTATGTAGAGATTAGGATTGCCCCAAATTCAATTAAATTATAATGACGTTCAGCATGACTGTAAGAAAGGGGTTCAGAAGCTTTGGCTCCAAATGGTTTAATGTTATTCAAATGCATATAATGCACAACAGTCATTTTGTAGAATCCAGAAGGATTCAGGCAGAGTGTTATGATTTTAACTGCAATTGTTAAATAATCTCTGCTTGGTTGGATTTACATGTCATGCTGCAGCTTAAACAACTAAACAATATTACAGTTTATTAGGTTGTATGAATCCAATGATGAAATTAGATAATTGAAAATTCAAATCAAATTCAAATTCAAATTTATTGGTTACATACACAGTCATACATGGTACGATATGCAGTGAAATGCTTAACGCGACCGCCCGCAACCATGAGTAAGTTAAGGCAGAATGGGAGGATAGGATAGGGAATAAGTTAGGGATAGTTGGAAAGGTAGGAATGAGATACAATCGTGGTTCCTGTTATAGTCTTGAGTGTTCTTGTGGTTCCTTGTTTAGTGTCCGTATTGCCTGTGAAAAGAAGCTTTTTCTCAGTCTCTCTGTGTTGGCCATCAGAGAGCGAAAACGCTTTCCTGACCACATCGTGGTAAACAGTCTATTGTTGGGGTGGCTGGGGTCCTTCGAACCATCCAGGCCAACAGTGTCTATGTTGTTTTAGCAATAAGTTTCCAGGATTTCAGGAAAAAACTTTTCCAGTATTCAGTAGATATACCTGGGATTGGATTTGTGGATCCTACCAGTGAATTACAGTTCCATGTTACACATAATTTAAATTCAACAAAAGACATATTTTTGCCATTTTTAAAGTTTTCCATTTGGTAATAACATCTGCTTGTTATTCCTGTTTTTGCTTTCTTATTAGCACAATAAACCAAGTTGAATCATTTATGAAGCTAGCCAATTTTACAGAATCAGAGTTAAGAACAACTGCAGTTCAGAGATGAAAAACCAATGCAGTACAACTCTCAGCAGCTAATGGTTATTATGGCACTTTATTTCAGCAACAACAGAATGCCTCAGGGTTTAGATTTTATACTAGATCCTTGTTAACTGAAAGGAAAGCAAACTTTTCTGTCCCTATCATTAAATCCATGTCAAGAAAGGATGAAAAGAGCGCAGCATCGTTAGAAGTTTCCTTTATCCCCTGTAATCTCTTTTGAGTCAATCTCTTTACAAGGTTCACTTTAGAAAATCTTACTCCTGTTTAATTAAATGAAAGAAAATATTCCGTACAACATACCTAGTAATATTATTCCTGAAGGATGCTGTCAATGTGTGACCTACTGATTCATTTTGAATGCTTGGTATTGATTTAGTAGCTCATCATATGTCCCAAAGGTGCTTTTTCAGGAGACTTTCTTGTTTTTTTTCTTTGAAGACGTTTTGCTTCTCATCCAAGAAGCTTCTTCAGCTCTGATTGGATGTATATTCCTTGTAGCTGGTCATTTGAATCCTTCCATTCCCCATCATCCAGTCAGAGCTAAAGAAGCTTCTTGGATGAGAAGTGAAACATTTTCAAAGAAAAAACAAGAAAATCCAGTTGCCTCCTTTAAAAAAGCATCTTTGGGACAACCATGACCTAGATGACTAAGAATCTCTGTAGACTTTTAGCTCATAATATGCATCACATGCATAGTAAAAAGTTAGATACAGTTAACAATACAGTCAGTCTGATATGGGCAGGAGAAAAGTACACTACCATAGAGAAAAAAGATTTTAAAAAGAGCGCCTAAAGTTAATACAAGTAATACTACAAGGTAGCATGGTGGTTTTTAAAACTGTGATAAACATATTATTTGAAAAAGAAGAATGCTGAACTAAGTTAAGGAACTAAATTAATCAACTAACTTCTTTGCATTTCTTACTTTTAAGGTGCCAAAACAACAATATAAAATTTCTACAAAAACAAACAAAGTATATGATATTACCGAAAGAAAGGTAAGTTTAAAACCATGATTTTTTTTCCATTTACTGTTCCACAAGAAAGTGCTTGCAAAGGAATCTTGGCTATGTCCATGAGGTCCAGGCAGTTTGTTTTCTCTTGATTTTTTTACTTACTGTTTTTCCAGTCAATTTGTCTGCCATTGGAGTTGGATTTTCTTTTCTACATTTCTCTACCAATGTGGTTGGATGTTCTTTTCATTCCCAGGTTATTCAAAGCTATTTCACCTAAATATCTTTTAAAATAAGCCAACATAAGTTGATTCCATCAGACAGTGTTTTAACTTGAGCAAATAAATATTGGCTGAATTTGTGTATTGCACCAAGTCATAGTTTGCTCAGTGATGGTTTATTGGCTGGAATTAGACACAAAAACTGAACCATAAACTATAATATATACCCACAAAGGCAAAATATGTACAGTGTTCAGGGATAGAGCAAATAAATGTGACTTGATAGGAACCCATATCAGAAAATAATTTCCCTTTATTATGTTGCTTTGCTGCTCTTCTAATGTCAGCTATTGTTGGAGAAATGCAGAAAGAGTGGATTACCTGCTTTCTCTTTTAAGAGTAGCCCTATTTAGGCTGGTAGATTTCAAGTGAGAAATGGGAAACAGCCTCTTTGTCTTTTAACTTAAACTATAATTAAATTAAATAGTCAACCACTAGCATAAGTTAGTTGTCAGCATCAGAGAATGCACAAATGAACACTTCCATGTAAGCCAAAATTTAATCCTCACATTTGAAATCTACATGTACAAGTGCCACCTAACCAAAGTTTATGTCCTCATATGATTCACCATAGACAGAACACTTAACCACTGGCTATTTCCCAAATGATATAACAAATGGCAATTGCCATTGTTTGTCTTTCTCTTGGCGAAGAAATTCTGGTTTTGAACATCAAGAGTGCAATAACCTGATTGGGGTTGGATTCAGTATGTTCATGGTAAGAGAATATAAATCTCTTGTCTCCCCACTACACCTCTTGTGCAGTGTGTAAAATCACACCTGGTGCTGCTGCAAAAACTTCATTTTGCAGCAACTTCCAGCAATCCTCTGCCCAGGAACAGAGAATAAACTGTCCACTGATTTGAACAGCCGGCCAACGTTGCAGTGAATCAGCCAAGAACAAACTATAGTTGCAGACTTTAGTTAAGGCACTCCATATTATTCACAATTTGTCTTCTGAATAGTTGGCATGCGCACTGAATAAAATGTAGCTGGTACTTTATCTGGTATTTGGAATGCTTGGTAACATCAGCTACTCCTAGAAAAGCATACCAGACACTAAACGTAGAAAACAAATAAAAGACAAAAAATGATATACTGTTATATGTTGACTTCAGCATTCTTGCTGTTATAGAACTGATGGGAAAAGAAATGAGAAAAAGACTCAAGAGGTGCTAAGTTAATATGTCTGAGAACTCAATATACATAAGTTGCAGGCTATAACTCTTAGAAGTTTCAGGAAAATTATTTTTCCATACATTATCTATCTTTATTGGATATTGACTATCCCAGTTCAAACTGTGCTTGGGAGAATACTCCTCTCTCCCAAAATGTTCACTGAGTCTTCGTATCCACCTTTCAGTTTAACTTTGCACCATCTCTATTTTGTTATATTAAAGAAATAACTGTTGTTCTTATTCTTTATGGGGAGCAGCATTTTTGCAGCAATTATTGTTACAAAGCATCAAAATACTTCGAGGGTCAAATATCCAAAACTCCAGTGTGGCTTCGAGAAGAAGAAAGGTACTTAGATAACTCATATTTCTTCCTCTGATTTCTTAGAAATTCAAAAGATCATGCACTATTTGTAAAGATTGTCTTATCTGACCAATATGTATTTTAATTTTTTTTTTTCGCCAGGCCAACTGCTGCTTTTTAGGTAGTGTCTAACTAACATTCCCTAACATTAGTCTAACTAACTAACATTGACTAACTAATCGCTAACATTAACATTAGCCCAACAGCCCTGGGCTGTTACTAAAGGGGAAAATAACAGGTGTCACTGGATGTTAATAGGAGGAAAATAGAAACATAAAAAAAATAGTTTTTACTTGTCAAAGAATATGATCCATATCATTTGATCAAAATGTGTTCTATTGATAGCCAGTATGTTTATGTTTAAATAGCAGATCAATATAAATCCATATTAAATGAGACTTAATGTAAAAAAAAGTCCCCCGAATTTGCTTTATGACAAATCATATTATTAGGTTATGGATTTCACTAAAATCTAGTATTTGTCTACCTGACAGAAATCTTTCAGACTTCCTAACATAGATTTACCTCACTTTAAGCTATAATTTGATCTCATTTAGCATGTAGTATGAATTGAGACTGTTGTGACTTACTAAGAAACGTGGCACAAGAACCCATCCATTAGTTTCCCAGACCTGAAACTTGAACTGAACGATGCTCAGAACTGTATGAAGTACAGTTTCCAAAGCATCCTGGTTTGGTTAGGGTTGTAACTGGCATACCAGCCAAAGCTGAATAAAGTCATCACCTGACCATGGCTAAGCAGACTGCAGTTTAATGGTTTGTCAATCCATATCCTCTATTGATTGCTTTTGTTTTAGATCGCTACAGTTAACTGACTTCTCTCCAAGGTGTAGTAGCATACCAGATTGTATACATCTTCAGCCTGTCCTGGATAGGGGAAAATACTGCCATTACTACTGCTTTACCATTGGTACATCTAAGGATAATTTAAGCATTTCTTATTCATGGACTGAAGACAAAATGAAGGCAATGTTATGAAGACAAAGCAGAAAAATTATATTATCAGAGCATGTTTGTGCTGTGATTAGTACAGATGGGAAGGACCCATTTTAAGTATTGGTGATTGGGCTAATCATAATTAAAAAGGAAGGGAGAAACATTCTCCAAGGATGCAGAGAGCTGGGGTCAAATGGATTTTTACTATTTGTTATCAATAGTGATCAGGGAAATGGTAGTCAGCACTATCCTGCTTGATTTGGAAACCATGCCTTATCTAAAGTCTAGATAAGACCTTTTCACCAGAAAATCAGGATTTTCTTGCCTAATCTTATTGGAGGAGTTGTTACAATTTTAGTGATGATACCAAACAAGAACTGCCATCTTTAAAATATTTCCACATGCAGCATTTATTGTATATAATAATTCATATAATTTTAAAAGTGTTGTAGGGATCTAGACATTTGTTCCATTAAGAATTCTCTTTTTATTTCCTGTCCCTCTATTTCCTCCCTTTCATATGATGATAAATAATATAGCTGAATAGTGTCCTTTGCCTGTAACACTAAACATCCCCCACCTCGATGCAGTTTATAGGAAACAAGATAATGTAACAAGACATCAAAGGAAACTGTCCAAAAATATTAGAACACGGTTATGACTAGGCTAAAAAAATATGACTTGTAACTAACCTAGTATCCACTGGGTGTCAATGTCTCATAAGGTATAACTATTACCAAGAAATAAAACCATATGGATTTAATTTAATAGAACTCAAAATCTATTCTATAGCAAGCACATCAAAAATAAATATTATAACATTAAAAATAATATTTTTTTTTACTAGACGCCTATGCAATTGGAACAATCGTTTTTTTAATTTGAAATTCCAAGTAGAGAAAAAAATCTATTTCAATTAGACTGTTCTGGAAATATTTCAAGCTAATCATAGCATTCAGAAGCTATTCATTTCTTAAAAGGTTCACTTCCCTCCTTCACACATAGAAGAATGTTAAAATAGGTCTAAGCCAAAGGGGCCTTCCCTGCCTAGATTAACCTGATATGCTAATTTCATCTGATTTATCGGAATTCCCTTCTCACAGTTATTCATGTCTTAATCACTTCACATTTGGTCTATTGCAAAGAACTCTCCATGGGGCTTCCCTTAAAAATCATTTGGAAGCTGCACCTAGCGGTAAGGGGCCTTTGTGTCCAAGCCTTGATAAGTCTATGTCAGGGGTGGGCAACTGTTGCCCTTTATGAGCTGTGGACTTCAAATCCCAGAATTCTTCATCCAGCTATGCTGGCTCAGGAATTCTGGGAATTGAAGTCCACAGGTTGTAAAGGGGCCACAGTTGCCCACCCCTGGCCTATGTGATTCCTTTACTGTATTGCACGTTACATTTGTTACCAAGGTGAGCTTCTGAGTGCAATTCAAAACACTGGTTGTGACCTATAACCACCGTACAGCCTAGTTACCTGATGGTTCACCTTTCCCAGAGTAGGCAGGGTATAGATCCCAACTTTAAAATACAGGTAGTCCTCGACTTACAACAATTCGTTTAGTGACTGTTCAAAGTTAAACGGCACTGAAAAAAATGACTTATAAACCATTTTCCCACTTTAAACATTGCAGCATCTGAGCTTTCTGAGTTGGCGCCGAAAGAACATACTTTGTTGTGCTTTTTTGATGACGTTTTCGATGTTAGGTGTACATTTTAAGTCTTGAGATATCATAGAACTTAGAAACTTGAAGGTTTCTACTGTTGTTATTGTGTTGTCTAGTATTGTAAGAGGTGGTAGTATAGGAGGGCTTCTCCTATAATCTACCATCATTTCTACAGTTTTGAGTGGGTTTAATCATACATGATAGATACAATCATACATTTTTGCAAAATGCCCACATTTTAATCACCTGACACCAAAAACATTGCAATACTTCATTGAACTTTGAAGATCTGGCTCTTTCCCCAGATTAACCAGTGGTTTTCTTATCAGGCTTTAACTTGTTTTTGGCTTTTATAGTTTTATTGGCTCATGCCATTTTGTTCTTTAATTTTATTGTAAGTAAATAAAATTATGCTTTGTAAATTTAATGAAATAAATAAAATCATCCAAAGAGATGATGGACCTGTAATGGATTCTCATCATTGGAAGCCTACATAGCAATCTGTTGGAGACAGCTTAATGGGATTCTTGTCTTGAGCAAAAGGGAGACTCCTTCCAAGTCTTTGATGATCTGGGGTTCAGAAAATCAGCTTTAGTGAACAGATGGCTAGGACAGACCACAGATAAGAGATGGGAGAGGGTACAAATAAGTTTGGAACATTAAAAGTATTAGTAATTTCCAGAGAACTGTTTTTAAGCCTAAAAATCAGGCTATGGTCCTAAAAATGCATATTAGGGACTAAGCCTCTTGATTATTATACAACTTTAGTGCTGTATAAATATATATTAATTGCATCTACAGTTTGTGTCGTTTTATTAATCCGAATATTAATTATCAGTTCCCCACATTTTTAGGTTCATTATATCAGGTAAATGTTTAATACTGTTTCAACCTTAAAAATGATTTCAAAACCTAATAAATAATATTTGAATAATTGATGCATGAATTAAAAATACAGTTGATTAATATTGTTTATTAGCTTGTTGCAGAACCAAACCGGTGTAAAATTTAAACGAGTTTATTAATTGTCACAATCAGAATTGTCACAATTTTCTGTCTTTCTTTCAAGGCCACCAACTGTTGAGCTGTTAAAGAAAGAGTCAAGGTAGGGTAAAAATCTTAATTTCATTTTTAGAGCTGCAGTCCAGTTGAATGAAGTCTCTCTTGTCCTACTCTCTGCTTCTCTGTCAAATAGCCACCATTATTCTCATCCCCACAAAGCCTGCTGCTTGCCTTGGTTAGCTGGGTATTTTTCTTCCAGTTTGAAAAGCCTGTTTGATCTGTATGATTTTCAGCTGGCCCTAGTGGTGTAATTGAACCTGTTGAAACATGACACAAGTACAGTGTTTGCTCTTGAGTCCACTGCATCAGTTTTTGTCTATGGCTTTCTTTGCAAAAGAAATGGGGCCAATTATATGTGCTGAAAGCTTGTTTACATCTTTAGATAATCCATTAAATAAATAGGTCCATTTGGTGCTGTGGTTTTTTTTTTTAAGCAAGCTTTGGTTGTATCTGCAATCTGTGTGTTTTAATAGAATGGCTGTGTTTGCTAGAAGTCTTCCTTGTCTGCATTTAAAATACAAAGCCGATTCATGGTACATACTGTTCTAGAGTTGTAATGTGGAGATGGGAAATCTGTGGTATGGTTTTTTGGTGTGCTTTTCGATTAAATAATAGGGCCGCTAAATCTATAAAGTAGGATTAAAACCAGTATATTAAAGTCATGGTTTTCAAAGCAAAAAAGAAAGGGTGACTGGCACCTACTTTGCCATTTGTTTGATGCCATGTATATAGCCTTTATGTGGCCTTAATGACTCGCTAAAAGAATGCAAATGACCAGCTATCTGCAAGGAGCATAAATCCTTCCATTCCCACATCCAGTCAGAGCTGAAGAAGCTTCTTGGATTAGAAGCGAAATGCCTTCAAAGAAAAAAAACAGAAAATGCAGTTGCTTCTTGAAAAAGCATCTTTGGGACAACCATGATCTGAATAACTGAGAATCTCCATAATCCATTCGGTACTTAATATTCTGTCCAAAGACTGGAGAATGAGTGATTTAGGCAGGTGTTGTTTTTGTAATTTGAACATGGGTAGTTCCATTGAATTTCTGGGGATGAATTGACTCATTCAGATACTAAGTAGAATGATTTATTCTCAGAAGAGGCAGATTAAATAGAGACAACCTACAGCCTATGCTTTAGGTTTTTAGAGATTTTCAGTTATAAAAT
This sequence comes from Myanophis thanlyinensis, assembly GCA_017656035.1. Classification (NCBI taxonomy): domain Eukaryota; kingdom Metazoa; phylum Chordata; class Lepidosauria; order Squamata; family Homalopsidae; genus Myanophis; species Myanophis thanlyinensis. The sequence continues at coordinate 5,957 of JAEANM010008107.1, read as the reverse complement.
TCTGGTCACCCAGAAATAGAATGTTGCTGCTGCTGCTATTGTTATTATTACTCTCCAAACAGAGTAAAGCATTTTAACCATAATTGGTTAATTATTTTTCAATGTTGCTTCCCCTAATAAAGGCTTGTGTGGCCTTTTGCTTAAATCTAAGTTCTGGAAGATTGATTAGTTGAGTTCTGTGTGTTGTGGATCTGTGACTTTGAAATCCTAAAAGAGCTCCTTTGTATTCCAAAATGCTTCACTTTCAATATATATTTGAACCTAAACAAGCCTGGTTTTATATCAAAACAGGTTATCCAAAGTTTACTGGAAGCATTTTAACTCTATATTGACGGCTCCTGCTTGCAACAGCTGTTTCAAGGTCAGAACAGCATTAAAACACTGCTAGTAAGTCTGAAAAAAGGGAATCTGAATTCAAAACTCAGCATTTCAGCTGGAGACAGTTTGAATTTGCAAGTTTTTGTAATCGTTTTTCCTTTTTCTCAAGAATGGTTGAAAGAAAGCCCTAAACCAAACTTATTTTGCAATAATCCTTCTAGCTAAAGCATTTCACATAAAGACCATTAAAAAAATTTCTACAAAGGTCTGCAGAGTTTAAAAATTAAATTTACCCAATTTAATTTCCAGGCATCCTATTATACTCAGCGATTTGACAGTATTCCTTCCCTCACAAACCTATTTTATTTAAAAAATAATAATATTTATATCTCTAAAGTTTTTATCAACGATGGCATCATTAATGTATGTGAGGCCAAATTATTTATTTATGCTTCTGCTAGGAAGTGTCTATGTACTATATAGACAATAAAATATACGGTATACTTGCAAAAGGAAAATAAAATAAAGGCAGTGTGAATGAACTCAAGTCAAGTTTTATTGTCATTTCAACAATATACAGTACAGTACACAGTGAAATGAAACATTTCCCAGGACCAAGGTGCTACATCAGACAACATAGATAAAAAGAAAAAGAGCAGGACACAGGACTACACTTAGCTCTAAATCTAAGAACTTAGAGGGGAAAAAAGCTAAATACACGTATTTATGGTTCCAGTTTCTTTGTGTTGAGGAGTCTGATGGCTTGTGGAAAGAAACTGTTACACATTCTATTTGTGTGGGCCTGAATGCTTCTGCATCTTTTTCCAGATGGCAGGAGAGCAAAGAGCATGTATGAGGGGTGGTGGTGGTCAGCCACAATGTTTCTGGCTTTACGGATGCAGCGTGTGGTGTATATGTCCATGACAGAGGGAAGAACAACCCCAATGATCTTCTCTGCTGTCCTCACTATTCGCTGTAGGGTCTTGCGATCTGAAATGGTGCAATACCCAAACCAGGTGGTGATGCAGCTGCTCAGGGTACTCTCGATGGTCCCTCTGTAGAAGGTTGTGAGGATGTGTGGTAGAAGCTGTTTCCTCAGAAAGTAAAGACGCTGCTGGGTCTTCCTTGTTATGGAATCGGTGTTGAGGGACCAGGTTAGATTCTCTGCCCGGTAAACACCAAGGAATTTGGTTCTCTCTATGATCTTCACGGAGGATCTGTTGATGTTCAGCAGAGAGCAGTCGTGTTGTGTCCTCCTGAAGAATGGAAAGGTACAGAAAAGTATTCTTTAAATTGAAGGGAAAGAACCAGATTGGTGACATTTTTCTTACTGCACTAGTGAGAAAATGCCTTTTTTTCCTTTTGTAGTTTGTCTTTAGTTAGTATTTTAATTTTTTCAATTTGTTTGTAAGATTAAGTATTTTTGTTAGGAAAAATAAAGATATTAAATATTTTAAAACTCTCTTTAGTTTTACAATCCTAGTTTTGCAATTATTTTACATTAAAATAGCCAAACTACTTAAAGCCAACATCAACTCCAAATATCTAACATAGCAGTGGGAGGGAGTTTGTGTAAACTGGCTAAATGGCAGATTTAAAAAAAGCAAAAACCAATTGCCATATTAACAAGAAAAGATCTATCACCAAGTCCAAATTTGCTCCTTTTTTTCCTTCTTGCTCTTCATTGTAATCTGTTTTATCGCATGGTCTCAGCTTCCTCTCCTCTAGCCCGCCTAAACGTAGGCCTATAGATTATAATTATGATAGGAAACCCAAGGAAGGGCAGGTCAGATGATGGCGTATCTGATTTCCACATGTACTTCCCACTTCTTTAGACAGAAGAAAGTAGATCTTCATCTGGGGCACGATTTACTTGCGGCATTCAATCAAGGAACATGTTTTTTTAAAAGAGACATTTTATGTATTACTGTCTGTGCATTTCTTATTGTCATTTTTGTTTCTATTGACAGTGGTTACTCTGGAAAGGAAATAACATTAATCAGCAAAAGAATTAAAGCATTAGACATTGAAAATCCTACTCCTGTGGAAATCCATCATGACTCTGACTTAGGCAGTGAAAGCAATAGTGATGGTGAGCAAGAGTTTGTCTCTTCTGTTCTACAAGAGAATCTTTCAAATACAGAGAAATTGGCCGGGAAGCCCCTCAAGAGCATCCTTAAAAAAAGCCCTACCAAGAGAGCCGAACCTCAGCTCTTCACCCCAGAGGATACACTTGATGAGACTTCAACCCAACTAAACAAAGGCACATCAGATGTTCTACAAGAAGAGCATGGTTTTCCTGGTAATATTCAGCGGGCAGAACCTTGCCATTCTCAGAATGTTCTTGAAAATGCGCAGGGCTCTGGAAGTCTTGGAAATAACTCTAGCTGCTCCCAAGTAGTGTTTTTGGGAGTGAGCCAAAAAGGGGCAGATCAATTTAAAAGGTTACTCGCTATATCAAAGCTGTCTACCAGAAGTTCATCAGACTCCCTTGTGGCCAAAGATAGCTTGTTAGAGAGCCTCTGGCAGACATTTACTGAATGGAGAAGTGAAGAGACGCTACAGCTTCTCCATGGCTCTTGCAGCACCACCAATCATTTACTGCAGCACACCCAGCCAAATGACTCTGAGAAGGAAGATCTTGATGAAGATGATTTGGAAAGTGCTAGTAGCAGTGAAGTTGTATCCGAAAAAAACCCTTTAAACAGCCTAGATCAGTCTTTGCCTTTCCAGGATTCTAGGACAGCTGCCAAACCTTTACCAAGCTTTGAAAAATTAAAAAAAGAGACATTACAGTTGGACTTAAAAGTGAGCGAATTTTACAAAGGAAAGTTCACTGTCGTCAAAGAAGAGGATTTGACAATGCAATCCGAAAGGGAACAGCAGAATGGGGAGTCTCAAGTAAGTATCCTGACAATAAAGGGAGTAGTTATAATGTCAACCTTCAGGTGTCAGGGCCAAGCTGATTGGAGTTCCTCCCTGGAGAAATACAATATGAATCTCAGTTCTGGTTGCCTGTTGTTTTCAATTAAATTTGCAGGAGTGGAGGTTGGTTTACTGGTCATATGCTGCTCAAACTGAGCTTGAGGTGGTAATGCAGGGGTTTTTTAGATTTTTTTTATCCTGTCTTTATTATTTTTATAAATAGCTCAAGGTATTTATAAAAGAAATGAAGAAGGTACCTCATACTCCTTCCTTCTCTTATTTTCACCACAATAAGAACCATATGAGGTGGGTTGGGCTAAGAACAAATGACTGGCCCAAAGCCACCCAGCCGGCTTTCATGTCTATGGCAGGACTAGAATTCTCAGTCTCCTGGTTTCTGAGCAAACACCTTAACCGCTAGATCAAACTGGTTTTTGTTTTTATTTATTTTTATTTTCCCAAGAACAGCAGCAAATTTGGTTTTTATATTTTTTCCATTGTTAAAATAAATTATTTTACCTCACAATTATTCAATGTCTTCTATATTCACTTTGGTTTATAATTTACCAAAGGTGGTCTTAGTACATTTTGCCATCATAGATACTATTTTAACCTATTTGTTATAACCTTTTTCAATGTTATATTCTCTGTATCATGTTTATGCTGTTTTTACATTATCTAGGACAATGAACAGTGGGCTCCCATTTTGCCACTTGTAGATTCTAAAGCTCAGCAGCAGATACGGATACGGATTGTGCTTGAAAAGCTGCAAAAAGCGTAAGTTTTTTTTGCATCAGCTGTTGATATACATACATTCAGAAAAACTGTATATATCAGTTAACTTGGAAGTGATGATGTGCTTCAGAACCATTCATTGTAATATACCAACCCATCTTAAAAACATTTTTAACAACTGAAAAATTGAAAACATGGTTTGTTTAATAAATCCATGTGCAACCATGCGAACAGTATTATGTTTTGCTAATTACTGCAGATTAGATTTGAATCCTGGATTGTTTCACTTTGTTATAGCTGGATTCAAAATCCTGATTTATTCCTTGTTTGTTTTATATTCCATGCATTTCTTCCGGATGTTCACAAAAGGAAACAAATGTGGAACTTTGAGCATGCACTGGCTAGAATTGTTCTTTTGTTTGTTCAGCAAAATAATCTCTTATATATTGATCAAATACATTAATGTCTTTGTGATAGTTTGAGAGCCGACAAAACGTTAAGCTTTAACTGACATCTAATGAATTGTAAAGGAAACATGAATGACCTATAGATGAAAGACTTCATTTGGAAGTTAAGTGAAGTACATATTCTAATACTTAACTAAGTTTGCTTTGTTTTTCTCTCCTTCTGTATTTCAGTTTGCCTACTGTTTTGGGCCCGCTTAAGATTCCTTTTGGTGATGTTTATAGTGAATTGAGAAATCTTGTAAAAACATTTAGGTAAATATAAAATAATATAAAAGAATCTCAAAGTTTAACTTATTAAGCAATGACAGATATATGTTTGCTAAAGAGTGATGTACTATGAGAAGGTGACTGAAGAATTAGAATCCTAGGATTCAAATAATAGACAACGTTGTCTGACCAATTTTCTTAATACAGCATATCTTGAAATTAAACATAATATTCCCAAATGTTTATCTAATATATGGAAAATCTTGTGTTGTTAGTGATGTGCAGTACAGATTTTGGCTTTACAAAGCAAAGTTTAGTATCTTGAGAATTGTCTCGCGTTTCATTCTATATTTTTAAATATTTACTTGATAGTTCTGGTCTCCACAGAATTTATTTCTGGGCTTCACAGAATATAACAGAGCTAGGAAAACTGTGGACAAGGTTTTGAATTGTCTCTCTTTAAAAAAAAACTAGAAGGGTTGGGTCACGTTAACTTGGAAGTAGGTGATGGAAGTCTGCTTTGTGGTGTTTTATTTTGTTCATTTCTTCTTTCACCAGTGACCTGCTTACCTGCTATTGTACTTTTCTCCCACCTCCTCTGAGAAAGACCAGCAGGTTAATCATTACGAAGTGATTAAATTCAAAACTGTAGCAACTATTTGCTAAAGAAAAAGAAAAAAATTAAACTATCCTGTCTACCGAACAGGAAAGTAAAATTAAAAGGAATTAGACCTGGAAAACTTTTCAGATAAAATTCAAGAAATGTCCTATTTTATGACATAAAACACACAGTCATTTCTGGAGAAATGGAGAGGCTAGAATGGGTGCAGTGGGGAAAAGCCGTTTCAGCTTTAAAACAAAATGTTAAAAAAAAAAACCCACCATGGTAAACCCAGCAGCAGCGATTTTCAGCTCCATCAGTTTTTAAAGGAGCACAAAATTTCATCTTCTGATCTGCACCATTTTGTTCAGTCACTACTGCTGGAAAGTACACTAAAGAGTTCTCTGGAGACATTATAGGATAGTTATAGTTCTTTACCCAAATCCCTCAGTGCCTGTATGCTTTTGTTACACAAACCGAGATGTCCAATAATCTCCAGGGTTGTCTTGAGTGTTCTGCTGGAAAAATGATGTGGGGAGAGAGAGAGACAACATCAAAATCCAGGCTAAATACAGAAGTTGGCAAATGTGATTTTGGTTGTTGCTATTTAAATGCATTTAAATACTTATATTTCAATTTCAATTTCAAATTTTATTGGTCACATACACAATCATACATGGGTACGATATGCAGTGAAATGCTTA
>JAEANM010008106.1:0-17235 GCA_017656035.1 Myanophis thanlyinensis | reverse complement strand
CCCCATGTAGAGAGCATTGGCATAATCCAGACGGGAGGTTACCAGGGCAGAAGTGACTGTGCGAAGAGCGCCCTGGTTCTAGATTTAACTGTAGTGGTGGAGTATGTATGAAAAGGATTTACAGAGGGACCATGTCTGATAGTTTTTTATATACATGTCAAGTGCTTTGTATTATTAATCGACATTGTTATTTATTTAAACAATACTTATACTTTTAACAGACCCGGGGAATTGCACAATAAAGTTTTTAAAAAGCATGGAAACATATATAAATACCAGAAATCAGCAATGCAAAAGTAAGTAATCCTTGATGTATGACCACAATGAAGCCCAACATTTCTGTTGGTAAGCAAGACAGTTGTTAAGTGAAGTTTGCCCCCTTTTATGACCTTTCTTGCCACAGCTGTTAAGTGAATCACTGCAGCTGTTAAGTTAGTAACATGGTTGTTAAGTGAATCTGGCTTCCCCCATTGATCTTGCTTGTCAGAAAGTTGCAAAAGGAGATCACATGAGCCCGGGACACTGCAACTGGCATAAATACATGCCAGTTGCCAAGCTTCCAAATTTGGAAGCTCATGTGACCATGGGGATGCTGCAACAGTCGTTAGTGTGAAGAATGGTCATGTCACTTTCTTCAGTTCTGTTGTAACTTCAAACAGTCACTAAATGAATGTTGATGACTTGTAAACAGGGCAGTCTGGAACCTTGGTGGGAAATATGGCAACATCCTATAGCAATCGCTAAAGAATAAGATGGTCAAGGTATCAGATGGGAGAGCATCCCTTGTGATACCCTTAATTTTCCATATCTCTCTTTTATGCTCTTCCATAATATTACTTTTCAGCGTTCATGAAACCAGATTAAACTCAGGCACACAGGAATGCTCCTATGGCCCTTTTTAAATTCCCAAAGGCAAATCATCACAATTCTTTGTTTCATCTTCATCCAACCTGAGAGCAATTGGGTTTTTTGTACTTTTTGTTTTGAAGACTACAGCTAAGCTTACACTTCTTTTTTTTTGTTCTTACTTAACTGGGATCCAGCCCAGGTAATCAAGCTGCTGCCTTGCTCCAGCATCTGTAACCAGCATCTAAAGCCATTACTCAAAATGCTTTCCTGGCATCAATCCTGTTCTACACTGATGCCTTGCCCAAATTTTCAGGTCTAAACTTGTTTCCTTCCTTTTGATTGACCTTGTTATCCAGTGAGGTCCCTGTGGCTCTATATATCCAATGGAAAAAAGTTACCACTGATAAAATGCCCATTGAAACAAAAGTCTAACTACTGCCAGAGGTTCCTGTTCCTCTATTAGTTGCTGTCCTAAGTCCAAAGATTGTGATCAAAGACATAATTTAGGCCACTGTGGAAAGCACAGAGAATGTATTAAGGTATAAATATAAGGTCCAACTGCACCTGGACTCAAAAAAATTGTAGAGGAACCAGAGGAGGTTCAGAGGAGGGCAACTAAGACGATTAAAGAGCTAGAGCAGCTTTCCTATGAGAAAAGATTGCCATGTTGGCTGCCATGTTTTTAGTCTAAAAATGAGGCTAATGATTGGAGACAAGGTTGAATTGTTTGCATAGCATAAATAAAGTAAACAAGGAGAACCTGTTTTCCCTTTCTCCTAATAGTAAAACCAGAAGTAATCCAAGGCAATTGAATCCCGCAAGCCTGGAAAAATCAGGCCAAATGCAAATGTTGTTTTACAACACATGATTTAACTTTGACATTTACTACCACAAGATGTGGTGCTGTCTACCACCTTGGCTGGCTTCAAAAAAGATTGGGCCCCCAATTCATAGAAGTCAAGGGGAACAATAGCTATTAGCCTTGTTAGCAGTGTGACTGAAAACTATTTGCTGGAGACAAATGGGCTTCCTTGTGCTGACCGCTTTGAGAACAGACTGTTGAACTAAATGGGCAGGGATCTGATCCAATAGGATACTTCTTATGTTCTTGAATCAGGTACAGCTATTGGACCAATATATTTGTTTTAGATAGCTATCCATTGAAAATACAGTACAAGTTTTACACTTTCAGTTTATATACCTTAGTGGAGAAGCTAATTGTGTTGATAAACATCATAAAAATATGCATCCTTTTCTCTCTCTGCTGAGAACATAAACAATGAACCTGAAGAGGTACAAATCCTGGAGTTTAAAAATAAACGTTAGCTTCCTTTTCTTTTGCAAAATAATGCAGATAACTATTCTCCCAAGGGAGAAATTTCAAATTGCCTGGCCATGTTTGAAATGAGATGGTTCTCCCTGCTCTCATATATTCTATTTCTAGCAATGAATATAATGTACTGCAGTTCACAGGGGAATGTTTTTCTGATTTATGGCAGCGTGATAGCAGAAGTGGTGATGCTGGAATTGTGGTGCTGGAGATGACTGGTACCCATGGACTGCAAAAAAAAAATCACAAACAAAGAAGTCCTAGACCAGTAATGGTGAACCTTTTACTTACTGAGTGCCGAAAAGTATGTGCTTTGCATGTACCATCTGCACTTGCGTGCGGCTCCTCCACATGTGCTGCATGTGCAACTGTACCATCTGTGCATGCATGCAGCTTTTGCACATGCAATGCATGGGTGCTGCACACATGCACTCATGCACACATAAGCAATCACATGTGCATGGCAGGAGAGCTCCAAAGACCAGCTGGATTTCCTGCTGCAATCATGCGCATGCACAGTGGACACCCAAAGACCAGCTGGGTCTTTGCAATCATGCATGTGTGCATGTGCAATTGCATGTGCATGCTCAGCTGGAGGTAAGTTGGCCAACAGCTTATGGGCCCAGCAAGATGGCTCTGCGTGCCACCTGTGGCACCTGTGCCATAGGTTCGCCATCATGGTCTTAGACCTAGCCTCGCCAAAAATACCACTTGAATCCAAGATCATCAAACAAAGGCTATCATACTTTGGCTATGTCAAGCAAGCTGATTCACTTGAAAAGTCAGTCATGCTGGGAGTGATCAGCAGAAAAAAGAGAAGGGGCTGCACTAGTACCCATTGGTTGAATACTAGAAAGGATGACACTGGGATGACCATGGCAGATCTGAAGGAGACAGTGCAAGACAGAAGGGCATGGAGAATGCTGATCCAAGGAATGGCTCAACTGATAATTTGGGTTAATTGGTTCAATGATCCTTTTTCCTTGACTATCCATGGTGTGTACTCAGACGTCCCAAAGGTGTTCTTTCAAGAGGCAACTGGACTTTCTTGTTTTTTCTTTTGAAGATGTTTCACTTTTCATCCAAGAAGCTTCTTTATCTCTGACAGGATCATGGGGAATGGAAGGATGAAAGAGCACCTTTGGGACAACCATGATCTGGAAGACTGAGAATCTCTAGACTTGTATACTCAGAAGTTTTCTCCAATGTCTAATTTCCAAAGGATGTTTCTTTCAAATATTTTCCTTTCTTTCAAATATTTTCCTCCAATTTTATAAAAACCTCTTCTTTTTTTCAAGCCAGCTTCCCTTAATATTCATTCAGATTACAGGTTAAATAAATAAGGGGTATGTACACAATCGTGCCAGGAGTGACTTTTGCCAATGTGGAATCAGTCTGTTTCATCATGTTATGGCTCTACTGAGGCTTCCTTACAGGTTTCAAATGAGGTGAATGATGTTCTGGGATATAAGACGCAGTTATCACTTCTAATAATGGTAAGTGTCTTGGAGGCTGCAAATGGCGCTTGTTTAAATTGAGACATTAACAAATGCGGTAATTATAAATCCTACCAGCGGACAGCAACAGAAAATCTATCTTCTAATATATGAAATATGAAAAACTCATTATAATTCAATTATACAAAGCAAAATAATAATAAAATAATAAAACAAAGTCATCATCTTAATATCCTTTCAAATCTCCCAAATAACAGACATTTGAAATAGTTACAGATCACTCCATAGCATCAGCTTAGTATAAAAAAGGTCAAAATGCAGTTTTCAAAAAACAGCATGCCATAATTTTTGAACTGGTATAATCATGACATAAGTCTAACCGTTTATATCTTAAAGCTGAAATACTTCAATTAATTAAAGGTGGTATGTGCAAATATTTAAAAAGGGCCCAGAGCGGAGAATTTATAGTAAGTGAAACCATCCAAAATTCAATTTGAGTCAAAAGCTACGTGTTAGAATTTTTTGGGCAAACAAAACATGCCCCTCCCTGCTTTAACTTTTTAAAGATATACTATTTTCAGAGTTGAAGTACCTCATCACAATTTATGGAATGGCATATTGAATTTTTGAAAATGTTTCCCAGATATGTACACAGGAGTTCTATACAGGATAGAAACTATCATGGGAATTACATTTATTTTAAGAATGTTTACCTTACTCCAAAGTGCTACCAAAGTTTTATATAATAGATATATGGATATAAGTTCAACTGTTACTATACCATGTTAAAATGGTACTTATTAGAAAGATTAGGATTCTACTGCCATATTCTCTATCTCTGTTCTTCCCAGTGTCTTTGTGTTCTGCAAGACGAAAGTAAACAGTGGAGAAATGTTTAAAAAGAGCATTATCTATATTGTCTGCATAATCAAAACAATTATATTTCAGAAAGGTGTCCTTTAGATTTATTTTTCAAAAACTCAGTTTTTGGATTTTATTCAGGTCACTTAATTTGCATAAAATATTTGACTGTACATATTTTTTTGAGTACGCATTTTGGTAATGTTTCTCTTGGTTTTACTCTTGAATTTTCTTTTGTAAAGCAAAGTTATAAACATAAACAATTAGATTTTTTTAAATTCTTATGAACCTCTTTCAGATTTGACCCTTTTGCAGGTTTGTCCAAGAACATACGGTCAATTCATTTGTCAATGCTCTATGAACATTAGCAGTTTAAAATAAAATATCTTCCTTCATATAAACTTTATAGCACGTTAAGACATGGAGTTTGTAAAGTTACACGAATTATTTAAAAGAGCAACTCAATGGCAATAGCAAAAGAAAGAAAGAGAGCCAAGAAAAGTTCTTAGAAATTGGAGAGTACTTGAACAGGGGAACAAGGACACTCTCTTATCAAGAAAAACAAGAAACCTGATTGTAACAGGTAGTACCGTGGGAAGGGGAAGATATGAAGGTAGCACAACTGGTGGCAATATGATGTCATTTGACTTTTTAAGATATCGATCATTGGCCTTTTAATCATGGCATCCATCGAATGCATGACGATCTGAACCAAAGGGATCTTCCTCAAAATGTCTTAGGCTTTTCCTTTGATACGTATCTTTTCCATTTTCTGCATGTTTTTTAAACAAAATCCAAAAGGCTGTCACTTATACCCATGTCCATGTGTGCTTGGATCAATGTAACTTTTTTTTTCATTTGTTTTTACATTTCAGGAAATTAAAAAGCCGTTATCAGCTTTGCTTGCAGATATCATCTTTGTTTTCACAGCAAATAGACTGGGAGCTGGCTGATTGCCAAAACACATAGAAGCTCAACAGCCTAAGTTTTAGAACTATGCTGAATTTCAGGATTCTGTGTGACTTTAAAGGGGATAGGTCCAAAACAGTTAATGTGTGCCCAGGTTCATAATTCATGTTCTATTTTTTTTCCTTTTGAACAGAGATTCAAACTCTGAAGAATTTGTGAAATCCAAATAAAGCTGTCAATTAATGTGCTATAGCAGGGATGTCAAACTCAAGGTCCGGGAGCCAGATGTAGCCCTCGGGGTGCTTAGATCTGGCCCATGGGGCCGCCCTAGAAACAGCAAAGGACCGGCCCATGGTGCCTCTGCCAGCAAACATGGAGCTCAGACGGGCTACATTTGACCCTCCCAGGCTCCATTTTCAGCTGTGACAGCCTCCTGCTGCCCTCTGCCAGTGAAAATGGAGCTAGGGGGCGGCAAGAGGACGTCGCAGCTGAAAATGGAGCTCTGGAGCCCATTTTCTCTGGCAGAGCACTTGGGCCACCACAGACACTCCCAACATGAGTGACATAAAGCTGGCCATGCCCACCCTGACCATGGTCACCCCCCCCGAAGTCAAACATAACCCTCATGTGGTCCTCAATGAATCGAGTTTGACACCCCTGTGCTACAGTATAGAACCGTGATGGCGAACCTATGGCACGGGTGCCACAGGTGGCACGCAGAGCCATCTTGCTGGGCACACCAGTTGTCAGGCAACATACCTCCAACTGAGCATGCACATGTAATTGCACATGCATGCATGCGTGATTGCAGAGGCCCAGCTGGTCTTTGGGCATCACTGTGCATGCGCACGATTGCAGCAGGAAATCCAGCTGGTCTTTGGAGCTCTCCTGCACATGCACACGCGATTGCTCATGTGTGTGCCTGCACTCAGCACACATGCATTGCACATGCAAAAGCTGCATGCATGCACAGATGATGTGGTTGCACATGCAGCACACATGGAGGGAGCCGCACATGAGTGCGGATGGCACGTGCAAAGCACATACTTTTTGGCACTCGGTAAGTAAAAGGTTTGCCACCACTGGTATAGAATATTAAAACTCCTGATCCAATCTTGTATACCATCTTCAGTGCAAGTTGAGTCACATTAAGCTTTCAAAGAAAAAGAGTAGCTATTATACATGACATGGTACAGTCCTGAGTTTTTGTGTGTGTGTTTGTGTGTGTGTTGCAGCCTTTTTTCATAAGGGCAAGAGCCAGGACTATCTTTGGTCATCACGGTAGCAATTTTCCAACAGCAAATAAAGTGAACAGCATGGATCCCTGTTCTCCCTGCACAGTATTTTAGCAGGTAATATGGAGAGTGAATTCCCCACCTCAGTGAAGTATCCATATTATCTATCTAGCCCCCCCCTCCTTAGGAAACAACTAGGCTTGCCAATGCTTGCTTTCTCTGTACTTATCATGTATAATTAAGCCTCTTAAAAATGTTTCTGATAAAGAATTGAGAAGCTGTTTGGGTGTCTTCTGCAAACAATTATTCTCCCACGATCAGTGGTTTGAAGAAAGGACCTGTACTTCAGAAGGGTTGAAGGACAGAAGTTATTTGTCACTTTGCAGACTTTCCCATTAGCCTACAAAACTGGCTTCCAACTGAATATTTCTCATTCTTGAAGTTCTTACCTCCCGCCCTGGATCAGTTCTTACTGCTTGTTCAGCTGCATTTGCCTATGGTAAAAGTATCAATCTTAGCAATTAGCAGCCCAAGTTAAAGCAAAACTTTGTGTTTTAAATATTAATCTTCTTCCTTTGGGCTCTTTCTTCAACTTTCCACTGTTTCTGTCTCTGTATATCTTTCTTAGAACATAGACACCATGATGATGCTTCCCTTTTGATTCCTATTCCTTCCAACTATGATTTAGTTCATTCAATATAATGTTTAACAGTAGACTATTACAATTATAAGCCCACTTTGTATCTGTTACTTTGAGTGACAAAGAGAAAGTTAGCCAAGGATAAACATGTCATTGTGAACACAGCCTGTAGGTGACTGTAATGTACTGCGCAGGCGCAACCGGAGCTTCCACTCCGGTCCGCCAGCAAGAACTTTGGACTCGACAGCTGATTGGCTGTCGGAGGGACATTTCCCATTGGCTGAGCCGCCCAGCCAATGGGGAGCGCGGAAAGTGACACCATGGCAAATTATAAAAAGCCGCGGCTCGCTTTTCTCCTCCACTTACGACTGGTGCTGAAAGCTCATCGTGAGCTTTACTCGCGGCTTGGAAATAAAGGGACCCCTCGCGGTTATTTAGACTGACCTCGCGTCTGAGTAATTCTTACCCGATTTTGACCGGGTTTTCGGTTAAAACAGTGACCAAAAAAACCCACCCCTCTTTTCTTTGTTGGAGATCAGATCAGGCCAGATCTGAGTTACAAAAATCCAGAGTATAATAGGTAGGCAACAGAGAGATACAAAAAAAGTAACTCTAATCAAAGATATAAGCAGTTGTAGCTGATTTGGAAATGGGTGTTTCTAGTCATCTTATCTCTTATGCTACCCTCTTTCTTCCATCTTTTTCCCATTCAACAGATGAAATATCTTGACAGTGGGTATCAGAGGCATTTCAACCCAGCAAGCAGCAAATTGTTTTGCAGAGGATGGGAGAACCTTGAAATTGGCAGAGAAGGAAATATCAACAGGTTCATCCCTGAAATTGCTAAAAAATACTGATAAAGAGCTTGCTAAATTCCAGACTCACACAAACAGGCACCTGTAAAATATTAACCTAAATTACTTTCTTAAATCACAGAATAGTCTTTGACCCTTTACTCAACCAGGCTACCAAAAGTATTTATTTATTGGCAGGCAGACTATCTAGGTTCCTAAGCACTCAACTCTTAACAAGGTGAATAACAGAGTCAGAGCTCCTGTATCTTAAACGGCTGTGCAAAATTTCACATTTGAATAGGTGCAAATATTTGTGCAGGGTTAGGAAAAACTGCACCTGCTGAAATGTCAATTTTTGCAAAAAAGCGGAAGTATTGGGACCCATCATCCAATGACAAGTGGAGACAAAGCAGAAATATTGTTCTCCTTATTCATGAAACTGGATGGAAATGCATGCAATTGGTCCCATACTCAGCTTGTTGATTTACATAGTGGCTTAAACCAAGTTCTAGTTACTGAGCAATGCTGAGTATTAGCACTGTAAGGTAACACTTCCATGAAATTGGGAGCATCGTCTTAACAGACTGCCTGATTGTATAGAAGACCTTCAGTCATAAAATTTTAAAGAAATGATAACCACGGAAACATAAGAACTATGGACAAATCAATAACATTTACACCAGCCTACAGTTTGAGGCTAAATTGTTATAAAATGTCCTATAGATGATATATAATCCTATCAATGATTGCCAGGATGGGAAATTTATACATTAAATGTTAGAAATACCACAACAAAGAAGGCACATTTTACCATATGATGGTTATGTGAAAAGACTCTGAAGTACTGGAAATAAATACACAAAAGATCCATAAAATTCTAAAAATAAAACCCAAATTAAAACCCCCAATATTTTCACCATATATGATTCCAGAGGACATAAATAAAAAGCACAAGTTATTAAATTATATGCTGTGAGTAACAAGAATTGATCTAGCACAATATTGGAAAAGAAAAACGTTGCCAACAATACAAAAGTAGGAGGCTAAAACTAGAGAACATATGACAATAGATCAATAAATTGCATAAAGTCACAAAAGAAGTCTGCCAAATTCAAATAAGAAATTTCCCTTAACTATGTTACACAGCAAGGTAAGTACTATGGTACTTAAAATATGGTCTGGGGGAAAAACAAAGAGAAATTGTTTTTAAAAATTATTAAAACACTCCAAATAGAAACAAAGAATATTGCAGATGTCTGAAACGTAGCAGAGAAATGTTTAAGTAGCAATGGAAGTTACAGGGAGGGGGAGTGGATATAATGTTACTAAAATTCCTCTTTTGTTTGCTTAGACTTTTTATATTTTCATATTTTCATTTCAACATTTGCTCCGGTATAAAGTTTATTTTAGGTGTTTATGCGCTTACATGTGCACATACGCATATACACATGCACACTTCTTAGCTTTTGTTGCTTATTTTACCTAACAAAAAATGGAAGAGCTTCCATAATGATAGGCAGCTTCTCATCGGATTCTCCCAATGCATGAAGATTGGCAGAGGGGAATGATCAAGTAGTAGGATGATTGTGATATCAAGTAGTAGAAGTAGCAGCCTGGTTATGCAATTTCATAATGAGTGGGTGGGAGGATTCCACCAAGTAGCCACCAAGTGGGCTGTGGCTCTGAGTGGAAAGGAAAAAGTCTCCAGAAATACAGCAGAGATAACCATCGGCTACCTGGTTATTGGGGACACCCTAACAAACCTTAACTTAGATTCTCTGATTTCGCTCTAAACTTTTTGCATGGCATATTAGAAGATGTGGAAGTATTTTAGAACTCAAGAAACAGTGAAGTCTAATTTCAAAGATATCACCTGAGTGCTTTTTTCTATTTCTAAAAGCCCCTGAGAAACCCAGCCTAAGCAAGGTAGAAATCTCCACCTTCGTATAATGATTTCCTGATTTAAAATACTTTATCCTGGATGGGTTCTCTTTAAGTCTTTAAGAACTAGGAGTTAAGTCAGAGGAAATGATCCCAGCTTTGGTTCTCAAGGGAGGTGAATTCACAGCGTGAAGAGGAAGTAAAGCTTCTCAGGACCTTTTCTGAAAGCCATGACTAACTTAAAGTGTTTTCCAACCTCTCCTTGAGTCAGCACTTAACAATGCCTCTAAATGTACTCTCCCCAAAGCCAATTCTTACCCTACCTCTATTGGCCAGATCCCAGACATTGCTGAAAGAAGCCTTGATATGAATAGCTAGCTCCTCTAGTGTGGAATAACTGAAATTTACTAACTGCTTAATAACCAAGGGGAGAGGAAGAGAAGAAGAAGAGAAAAGAGAAGCAGTTGAAACTGGCAAATACAGAGAAATTGGCAAATAAACAAAAGCAAGCCCCTCTTCCTCCTGGAGGTCTGTTCTGCCTTGCCTTATTGGAAACTTGGAGGAAATTGGTATCAGAAACTAAGGTCTGAGATGATGGACATAAAAAAACCCTCTTGGGAAACAAAATGCTAACAAACAGGGCAAAGGTTGGGAGAGAAATGGCTGAGTTTGGGAAAGAGAGTGCATCATTGCCTAGGCCTCCCAACAAATATATTATTGATCACCTACAACCTGGCATCTGACTTTGAGTTGTCCTCAGATGGCGTTGGAGTAAGCAGGATGGGGTGCTATTTTTACAGCAGTGTAGTTAGGACAAAGTGAAGCGTTTCTCATTTATGGGCTAGAAGGAAATTTGTCAAATGCATGCCAGGTTAATGCAAGGGAGGAGGGTCTGTGACAATTTGCCACAGCCAACTCTCCAAGGCCAACTTGCTGCAGGACAATTCGTCATGGCCATCTCGCCACGAGACAACTCACTGCGGGAACAAGAGTTACACCAATATCAAAGAAATGGTGGGATAGAATCATTAAAGAAAGGATGCAAAAGGAGAATGAAATGTGAATGATAAAAATTAAAATAATCTTTATTTATTTTAAATAATTAAATAGAATTGTTAAATTGTCCCACGGTGAATTGGCTGAAGCAAGTTGTCTGTGGCAAGTTGCTTCCCAATTCCCAAAGGAAGATGAGTGAGGACAGAGTAGAAGCTGCAGAAGCTGGGGTGAAATGCTTCCTCAATATTCTTAGCTTTTTAGCTAATCTTGTTCCATTTTAAAATAATATTCTTCTGAACAATGTGTCAGCTGCTGTTCCATCATAGTTCCACTATCTGCAAATACCGTATATTTTTTTCCTGCAAGAATTCAGGTGAGGGACATAAGTCACATGCTTTTGAGATGGAGGTTTGCAAGGGATGTAGCGATTCTAAGTATAATGAAGAGATGGTATGCTGTCAATTGCTGTTCTCTATAACCATCTGCTCAATTATCCATGAATTGATGGCTCCCTTTCTCATCGTTGAGAGGAATAGCCATCTAAAAATCAATGAAAAATTCTCTCTCTCTCTCTCTCTCCTTAAACCTGTGGCTCCTTCTCCACTTCCTCCTGTGCCAATTGAAGAAGCCAATGAAAAAAAACATAATTATCCTATGCTTTTAGAAAAAAAATCATAGGAAGCAGACACTGCCATCGTCCAAATCTTGCTTGAGGTGAGCCCCAGCTCTGGTGACAGCAATGCTTGCAAAACCAAATGCAATCTAAGTCCATAACAAATCAATCTTGTAGATCATGGAGTATGGCGATGAAATATTTTCAAAACAGGCACAGGCCTCTTTTGTTTCAGGCTTATCTTATTCTCCTGCACATGGAATTTATTGTGCAAGAAATATGTGTTTTGCTATTTGCTTTTTATTTCATCAGTTGGCATAGATGAACATGCCTCAACTAACCTTGATTGAAGGCTTAATGAGATGCTCCACTGATTGATCTTATTTCCCTTTAGCCATTATCGGTAATGTCCAAAGGTGCTGAATGTTAGATATCTTAGGTACAAGTGTTACTTCCTCTTAATGACAAAGATTCAGCAAAAGATAAACCCATCCTGCCTACTGAAGGCCCTCCAAATGGTTGGACCCAAGCTCAAAATTCTCAGATATTCAGTGGAAAGGTAAGCAGGTTCAGTGTTACGCTTGCATGTTCCCAAATAAAACTTTAAATGACCACATTTACATTAAATTACTACATTCAGAATGAAATGAAAGTGTCAAAAACCTTAAGATAAAATAAGGGAAGTTCATAAAGCATACAAACTAGTGAAAGGATATTTCTTGCAATAGAATATAGTAAATTTGGGCCAAATATAAGGACAAAGATACTGTAAGTTGCTATTTCAATTTTGGAAATGCCTTCAAGTACACTGCAATACAAAAATGTGATATTCAGATCTATGGTATCTGTATCTACCTAAAGGTACATAGGGCTCAATTTAAATGTGAAGGCTGATGAGATCATCCCTGAGTCTCTTTAAAGGTAAACGTAAAGGTAAAGGTAAATATTCCCCTTGCACATATGTCCTAGTTGTTCCCGACTCTAGGAAGTGGTGCTCAACTCCATTTCTAAGCCGAAGAGCCAGCACTGTCTGATGACAATTCTGTGGTCATGTGGCCAGCATAACTAAATGCCGAAGACGCACAGAGCACTGTTACCTTCCTACTGAGGTAGTCCCTATTTTTCTACTTGCATTTTTATATACTTTCGAACTGCTAGGTTGGCAGAAGCTGGGGCAAGTAATGGGAGCTTATTCTGTTACGCAGCACTAGGGATTTGAACTGCTGAACTGCCAACCTTTCTGGTTGACAAGCTCAGCGTCTTATCCACAATTCACCAATGCTGACTAGGAATTCAGGGAGTTGTAATCCTAACATATCCCAAACTGCACCAGGATAGAGAAAGAACATTATATGCATTTTTCAGATATATTTTTTTGGGTTGGGCTTGCACTTGCAATGTTTGAGTTGTGAGAAGAAGGCATTTAATTCTAAGTAAGTATCCTACTTTAGATTGTCATGTTTTTAAAAAAACAACAACAGTGAGCATTGTGTATGACTAGGACAAGCAACCAAGGACAAGCATTAGCTGCAGCCTCATTTTTCTTTGGGGAGATTAT
The DNA here is from genome assembly GCA_017656035.1 of Myanophis thanlyinensis. Taxonomy (NCBI): domain Eukaryota; kingdom Metazoa; phylum Chordata; class Lepidosauria; order Squamata; family Homalopsidae; genus Myanophis; species Myanophis thanlyinensis. The sequence continues at coordinate 4,112 of JAEANM010008106.1, read as the reverse complement.
TAAAGGGTAGAGTCCAAAATGAAGGTATGAAAAATATTACATATATATTAGTCAAAAATATAGGAAGAACCATATTTCACGAGATACATATTTATCAGGAATATGACCTGATTTATATCTCTTAATATAAATGTAATTCAAGAGAGCAGGACAGGCAGAATAGGACAAGAGAGAGGTCCAACATATTGCAAAATTTTCTGTTGTGGGCATAGGGAAGCTTTGGACAATGAGCCTAACCTGAGCCATAAAAAATCAGCTCCTCCAGGCTAGGTGAGATCCCTCGCATCCAAATCTTCTCCCTCACTGGTAGCCAAGGAAAAAGGACTCTGAAAGTTGGTGTGAGCTGATCTTTGCAAAAGTTCTAACTCTTATACCTCCCACTGTTGGTTCTGCTTTGGACTACCATGGGCACTTTTTCCATCGTGGAATGTCTCCCTCTCCTGGCCTTCCATCAAGTATAGGAGAAACCCAGGTTTGAAAATGGGTCCATCTACAACACAATCCACAATTGCTGGTTGGGTTTTTACCGTCTCAGAACTTTCAAAAAGGGGACTAAGTAGCGCTAACCCTGGCAAGTGTTCAAAGGACTGGTTTTTCCTTCCAGTGCAGTTGAGATTGGGAGCACGAGTTCAGGCAAGGGCCAAGCCCGCCCTTGAAGATAATCCAGGCTGCAGGAAGTATGAGGTGTGCATGTATGTGAAATTGGGCTCTTGAGTCAGATCCACTTTGCCACCCCTGCTGTATTTGTAGCAGGATGCCTTGTACTACTGATTGGCTTTCTTCTCAGTGGAGGGCTGGGATACAATACTGCCCTTTTTCCAACACAAGCATTCATTTCAGATGGGAAAAAAGATATAGGATGGGACCTCAAGATTTTCCCTGCCTGTATGAACAGGAGAAACCCTACATCTTATAAAGAACTATTTATTTGAAAAAAATGGACATGTTTTGCTCTTCCACAACATAGTTGTCAAATGCAGCCCATTTTCCTTCCTCATAGAACTGAAATGGAGCTACTGAAAACCAAATCAGTTCTTTTTGGTTCAAGTCTATAAGGCAAGAGTGTCAAACTCAAGGCCTGGGGGCTGGATCCAGCCTGTGGGGTGCTTAGATCTGGCCTGTGGGGTAGCCCTGGAAACAGCAAGGGACTGGGCCCGTGGTGAAAATGGGCTCCTGAGCTCCATTTTTGGCTACAATGGCTTCCTGCAACCCTCTGCCGGAGAAAATGGAGCTCAGGAGGGTTGCAGACAGACCTCCCAAGCTCCATTTTCTCTGGCAGAGGGTTGCAGGAAGCTGTCACAGCCGAATATGGAACTCAGGAGCCCATTTTCGCTGGCAGAGTGCTTGGGCCACCGCAGGGGTCCCTGAGGAAAGTGACATTGAGCTGGCCACGCCCACTCTGGCCCCCCAAGGTCAGACACAACCGCGATGTAGCCCTCAATGAAATAGAGTTTGACACCCCTGCTATAAGGGTTCCCATGACTTCATGTTTTTAATCTTTACTTTGCAGTCTCTTAATCAATAGTGAATTGATTAGAAAAAAGAGCTTAGCACCATACAAGGAAGCCTGAGTAGGCGAAAGAGGACTGGCCATTTATTTCTTCAATTTATAAACCACATCCATCTCTCATGGAGTGATGTATGATGATACAAATAATAATTCCGACTTACATAAGCACAAGTCTTAATGTTTACTTAATATTATGTCATAAATTCTATCACTCTCCTGCACACACAATTAGGCTATCTGCCTTGGATGCATAAAAGGTGAAGTTTAATTCTTGGCTTCTCCAAGCAAAGCTGGAAAAGATCTCTCCTTCAGATTTGCCAATCAGTACTATAAACACTGCTACATTAGGTGCATCAGTGGTCTGAGTTGGAATAGGTAAGGGGTTTTTTTGTATTTATAAGCACCACAATAAGCACAGAAGAGGCTTCAAGCTGTTCCCATGGCAGCCTCACTCGCACATGCTAAGGGTATTGGAGATGAAAAGGATTCACAGTCTGAATGTGTTTGTGGGAGGAAGGGGACAATGGCCAGATCAGGGAATGGAATCACAGCAACTTGGTAGAAATTTGGAAGGGGCAGTACTGCTCATCCCTCCAGGGCAGCATCCCTGGTTCTTGCAATGGATCAGTAAAAGATCTACAAGACTTTCCATCTTCTCTAACAGGCACATTCATGACCCTTCTGTTTTTTTCTCAAGACACCAGTCCAACTATTTCAAAACCAAGAGGTATCTTCCTCAGATGTCAAAAGTTCATCAGATTCTCCTGGGAAGGCACTTTCGTTTTGCAACCTCAAAAGGACTGGGATAGGCTTCAATAAAAGTAAAAAGTGAAAACACCCAAGAAGAAAAACCACAGGGTTGTTTTTCAAACAAGTTCCAGCTTGAAAAGTTCTTTTTACTAGAAATGGCTGGTAATCAGCTTCTCAGTTTCTCAGTTCTCAGAAGCCTCTGACTGGAGAGGGAATTCATGCCAACTCCCAGCCTGGTATACTTGGCTGAAATGCTGGGCTAGAAACCATAAGACCGTGAGTCCTCTCTTAGATATAAAAACTGACCAGGTGACTTTGGGCCAATTGCTCTCTTTCCCCCAACCCACTCACAGGGTGGTTGTGGGAAAACAGAAAATGAGAGCATTATACACTGCGTTGAGATAACTAAAAGTAGGATAAATAAACATCTAACTATCTTCATGAGTACTGTAAACTGAAGTAGGAGAAAGTGTCATACCTATTAGCTGATTGTGAATAACTACATAAAGATTCAGCAGAAAATGTGGGTTTCAATGGGTGAACCTCTCTTACTTAACTAAATGTAGGTTGAATTAACTTTGGGGTATGTAGATGATTTAAAGGAAGATAAAGGCTGACACGTCTACTTAACAATTTGGAAGAACATATTTACATATTTATTGCTACATATTTATTTTCCCATAATAAAAGGAATTAAGAATTACTTATTAAAATTAATACTGAATATTCAGATAAGTGGCTTAGTAGGTCCATGGAGGGGATCCAACCTTCTCCCTCTAGGAAAAAAGGAAAGGAATATATACGGACAAAGCAGGAATTTCTCCCATTTTTCTGCTTTACATGCAGGATCTTCATAGTGGTGGAGATTGAATTCTGGTTCTGGAACATTTTTCCTGTTGATACAGATTTAATTCTTTTTTTTAAAGCTTTGTTTTTTTCCCCTCTTTCCTACAATATGAAGAGCTGTGAAGTTTCACTGTGTAATACATGTATGCTTTTTTCCTACATCTTTTAACAGTACATCTAGATCAGGGGTGTCAAACTCGTGGCATCATGTTGTCATCACGTGACATATCACAACTCCCCCCCCTTTGCTAAATGGGGTGGACGTAGCCAGCATGTGATGCATTTGGCCCGCAGGCCACAAGTTTGATGCCCCTGATCTAGCTGATGATTGTGACATTGTGATACACTGTTTTAAAAGGCTTGCTTGGCTTTAAAAGTTGCATAAATGTTTTGCATGAATGAATAAATGAAACAAAGCAAGTTCATGCTGGCATGTTTCGTTGAAGTTTATATTAATGTAAGTGTGCATGCGTAGGGGTGTCTGTGTGGGAGAAAAATATGGGTGATTACAACAAGAGGAAATAAAAAGACAATAAAGTTAATGTTCTCTTTTCTTTGAGGCAAAGCCTTCTCCCAATGCAGTTTCTTGTAACTCCAAGGTTATTTTCCTTCGTTCTAGTAAGTTAACCTTGGCAATATGAATTCCTGCCATACTTGTTTGTGGGAGTGTGTGGATACAGTAAGAACTGTTTAGATTCAGCTCTAGCAAGCTGGAGACAACACATCTTGACAGCTTCCAAGAAGCCCAAACAATGTGATAAAGAGCTGAACATGAGGGATAGATAAGTTCCTGCAGAATAAATTTTATGGGAGGAATGAAGAATTATAAATGAACATGAAATCACTAATACAAGCAGACATGCCCACACTTTTTTCATTAACTTCTTATCAAATTTGATTCAATTATATAATGGGCAGGATGCCTTGCTAAGTCCAATATTCAAAGCTCCAAAGTCCATCAAATAATCCAATCAAATTCTTCCTACTTCTTACTGTTTTACCAACA
>JAEANM010008105.1:0-17235 GCA_017656035.1 Myanophis thanlyinensis | reverse complement strand
TAACATTATCCATTCCTTGACCCACATCAAACTTGCTGCTTGATAGTACATTTCCCAATTGGGCAAGGCAAAACCTCCTCGTAATCTCACATCTTGCAATAACTTAAGTTTAATTCTTGCTTTTTTAGCCTGCCAAACATATTTCAACATCATTTTATTTAAATCGTCAAAAAACTCTCTCCCAAGCTTAATTGGAATTGTCTGGAAAAGATATACAATTCTAGGTAGCGTTTTCTGTTCTCATGTGATTTTAAAAACGATTCACTTCCCAGGTTCCTTGTCGAGAGATGGGCGACTATATTAATTGACCAAATCAATACACTCCCCCCCCCCCGGCTGCCTGCCTCGCAAGGGAGTGGGCTCAGCTTCCTTGGGCTGAGTGGCAGAGTCGGGATTTCCTCCCTCGGACCCTGGAAGCCCCAACCCTTCCGGAGGGGCTGCTGCAGTTGCATCCTGCTTTATTTGAAGGGGGGGCTCAGGACCTCGTTAAGGGCCGGTGGTCCCACCCAGCTCTGCCTTCTGTGGTTCTGTGAGCTGCTCTGCCAACCTTCTTGCCCGCAAAGGCTTGCATGAGGCCCTGCGTGCGGAAGGAGAGAAGAAGGGGTGGCCAAGTGGGGCTGGAAGCCTCCTTCACCAGGGTGCCTGGCTGCCCCCCTTCGCCCTTCCTTGGCTGGGCTCTTGTGAGCTGCTTTATTGTGAGATCACATTCGCAGGGTCTTGCAAGCCCACTTCTCTCCCACTCCCCGCTCCCCTTGACTGCTGGAGAAACGAGAGAGGGTCTCTCCTAAGCCCCTGGCCCTGCCCGCATTCCTGCTGCTGCCCATGTGTTCATTCCAGGATGCCATTGCATCCGCTTCCTTGGCATCTGTTCCACTGGCACAGAGGGGCCATTTTATGGCATGTGGGCAAAGGTGGGACCAGGCAGGGTCTCTGCCGACTCATAGGGGAACTCGCAAGGGTGGGGGGGCACGGAGCTTAGCTACAGTGGACCCTCTGCGCATTGTCGTGGGGGGGGAGTGTGGGAGGTTGCAGCCTGGCAGCTGTGTGGATGGGGCAGCTGGCTTTTCTTGGGGGGAAGGAGGAAGACCCCCATTCTGGGGGGAGGGGAGCCCTGCTGGGGCAGTGCAAAGGCTTTCCAAAGCCCTCCATGTGAATCCTGCTCAGGGCAAGTGCCAAGAAGAGAAGCCTGGGAGAGGCTGGCAGGGAGCAGGGCACTCTCTGGGCCCTCCCCAACCCGGTGCCCCTGGAATTGCAGCTCCCGGACGTCCCTGCCAAGGGGCCGGACAGCACTGGGGACTGGTGGGCTGCTTGGGGGAAGGGCAGCTGGGAGTGGGGCGTCATGAGGATGTCCCTGCCCCTCGTGGGGTCTCTTGGTTGATGCCCTGCCCTCCTTCCCATCCCCCCAGGTGGTACAAGCTCCACTCCAAGCCGGGCAAGAAGGAGAAGGAGCGGGGCGAGATCCAGCTGAGCCTCCAGTTCACGCGCCACAGCCTGACGGCCAGCATGTTCGACCTGTCGGTCAAGGAGAAGCCACGCTCGCCCTTCCGGCGACTGAGGGACAAGATGAAGGGGAAGCACAGCTACGACCTGGACTCCTCCTCCGCCATCGTTCCCAGCAGCAGCGGGGCCCTGGACGACGACTTCCGCCCGGGGCCCCCCAAGGACAAGGCCTGGGGGGGCTTCTTCAAGGGCCAGCTGCGCCGCTCCTCCCTGACCCGCTCCAGCACCTCCCTGGGCTCCGCCAGCACCCTCTCCTCCGCCAGCAGCCTGGGGGGGCTGGGCAGCGCCGAGGGAGGGGCGCCCTCGCCCAGCCGGCACAGCAGCCTCTCCACAGACCCTGCCGGTAAGTAAGTGGGGGGAGGGGGAACAGCCAGGGATGGAGCTAGGCCAACTGGCCTTAGGAAAGACCCTCCTGGGATGACCCCCCACCCCACCCCACAGATGCTGCTCCTTTTGCTCTCCTGGGTGAGAGAACTGAGTTCCTGCTCTTGGTGCCCCCCCCCCCTCGGAGAAGAAACAAATGGCTGCCCGGTTGCAGCAACTGGCATCTGGTGGCCCCTCTGGGTCTCGACTGAGGGGGGGAGGGGGCTTTGCCTCTGGGGGGCTTTTGGGGGGACCTGGGCATAAGAGGAGAGAGGTTTGTGGCCCCTCTGGAGCAAGTCCTCCTCAAAAGAGTCAGGGCGTTGGGAGGGAGCGCGTCCCCCCCCCCCCGGTCCGGTACTGAGGGTCTGATGGTCATTTCTCCCCCAGCCATCTTTTAAGCCGGGTGAATTATTCTGTTTTGAGACAAATACCCAAAGTCTGGTGGCACTTTTCCCAACTATAGTTTTCATGTAAGGTGTAAGGTGTGGATCACAGAATCGTCTGATTTTTCAGTAACAGTTGGAGTTGGAAAAGGTTGTACCCAAAGTGGGGGGGAGGGGATTGCCCCTCTTATGGTGCTTCTGTGGGGCAGAGCAGCTGGGAGGCTGACCATGTCTTCCCTCCCTCCCTCCCTGCCAGGAAGAGACTTTCTGCCCTCCCCCCAGCTGACCCACAAGAGGGCCTTCAGCGACGAGGTGTCCCAGATCAACCTGATGCCAGAAGCCCTGCAGGGCCTGAAGACCCCCAAGGACCCCTCCTCCTCCACCGGGTCCTCTCTCTGCATCAATGGGAGCCACATTTACTGTGAGGAGCCCCCCCACAAGCCCTCCTTCCTCTCGCTGGCCCCCCTTCCGCCCGCCCAGAGCGAGCCTGGCAAGCCGGAGGGGGGCTCGCTGGCCGGACTGCCTGCTGTTGAGCCGGACCTGCCTCCCTGGCCTGCCAGCGGTCTCCAGAAAGGACCCCCGAAAGACCTCCCCCGGTTCATCCCGTCGCCCCCCATTTTGGCGGCACAGGAGGAAGATAAGCTCTCCGTGAAGACCATCGCCCTGAACAAGCAGCGCGTCCGAGCCAGAAGGGAGGAGGGGCTGCAGGCCGAGAGCAAGCCCGTTCCCATGGCTGCCCCGCTGGCTTTCCCCTCGGAGGTCAGGAGGGTGAGGCCTCAGGACGAGAGGGACCATCGCGGGAGCCTCAGGGGCCACGGCCAGAGCCCCGAGCCCGGGCCGAGTGTGGAGGCCACACCGGGAGCAAAAGAGGAGCCTCAGAGTGGCGGCAGCGGCAGCCGGATCACTCTGAGAGACCCCAGAGAGCCGGTTCGAAAGCCGAGGTGAGCTTGCATCCGTGGGGCTGAGCCAGAAGGGATTGGGTGTGTGTGTGAGGGTGATGGCTTGCCTGAGAAAAGGCCATGGGGCCAGAGAGGGCTGGCCGGGTGGGCAGGAGTTGGAAGAGGCACTTCTGGGCTGCAGAGTCCCAGGCCATTGGGTCCGGCCAGCCCTGTTGCTGACCCTTTGCACCTGGGATAGAGGCTGGGAGGGGCAACTGCCCTGGGGGGGAGGGGCAGAGCTGGGGGCTGCTGCCTGAGCTTGAGGGGGTTGCCCAACCTTCCCGGTGCCAGGGCTGCCTTAGGACTCCCCAGCTGGCACGAATCCAGCTGCCGGGCAGGATGGCTGTGGAAAGGATGGCCCAGGTAGAGATGAACCAGGGTGGCACCTGGAGCAAGGCTGCGAGGCGTGTTCCTGTGGTAGCTACTGCTGCTCCCGAGACCCCTGCCCAAGCTGGGCCCGCAAGGACATTGCCTCCACCCAGCCCGAATTCAGCCAGAGAGGAGCTGCACCCCCTGGGAATCATCTGCGCTTGGCTGGCGCCTGATTGTAACGGGGTCTGCTCTGCCCTTGGGGCAGCTGGACGTTTGGAGTTGGGGGCTCTTTCGAATTTGAACAAGGGCCAGTAAAAGGGAGGAGGAAAGGAAGGGGGGCAGGGCATGGGGTGGGGTGGGGTGGGGGACGCAGATGAAAACCGCCTGGAGTCCATTTTTGGCTGCACCAGTCAGGATTGTGACAGAACAGAGTCCGAGTTCAGCCAGTCAGTCTGGATTGACCCCTGCATAGCTGTAATGGCTTTCAAGTAAGAGATGCAGCAGTGCGGGGCTTCCTCCTCCCTCGCCTGCTTCCTGGCCCCCCCCATGTGCCCCCCGGGAGCCCCCTCTGCGATGAAGAGTCCGTTTTGTGGCAGCACCAAAAGAGCATTTCCACCGCTCTTTGGAAACGGGATTGCGGTCATTTCTGGGGCCCTCAGGAGCCCCTGGAGCTGCTCCAAACTTCCTTTTGGGAAAATGTGATTAAAATGGAGGAGCTGGCATCTCAGGGAGCCTCTGTGGGGCACTGCCCTCGCCCCCCCCCGCCCCCCTTGGGCTTTGCAGGTCTGATCTGGGGCTTCCGTGGGTTGTTACTTGGGGTGATAAAAGGGCTTGCGTGTCCCAGAGGGCCCTGGAGCAGCTTCGGGGGGAGGAAGGGCCCATCCCACCCCCCACCCAGAGGGGTCCCTCGTTCCAGCATCATCCTTGTCGAGTTGCATAGGTTGGGGTGGAGGCAGAGACAACCCACTGGAAACAGTTCCCACTGCTTGAGCCAGGACACCAGGAGGGCATCCGCATTCATGTCAGTGTGATACTGGACGATGAGCCCAATGAGCTGCCCGATGAGCAGCTTTGGGGCTTCTGGGATGGATGGATGGATGGATGGGGGGGAGGGAGGGAGGGAGGGAAAGGTTCCCAGAGGCAGATGGACGAGAGGCATCTAATGGGGGCGGGGGGGGGGGCAGCATGGCGGAAGGCATTCCGAGCAGACATGGCCGGACCAGAGGCTGCTGTTCAGGGAGTCTGGCCTGGTCAACATCACGTTACACTGAAGAGCAACAAATCCTCTGCTGCAGTCAGAAGAAAGGGAGCAGCCACCATTCACAAAACGGGGTTAGAGCAACTGCTTCGACTCAGAGCCCAATTGACCTTCAGGCACGTAGTCCTCGACTTACAACTGTATTGGAGCCTCCCCATTATGGCCATAAGTTGTGATGGTCATAAAATGGGTCACACACGTGTATGACCTGATTTTACAAACTTTTTTGTAGTGGTCATTAAGCAAACACCGTGATCATTAAGTGAACCAATTGTTCACTGTAGTCTGGTGTTGCTGACAGTCAGATGTAAATGCTGGTTTTTGGCAGAAACGTCAGAAAACACAGTCAGGTGGCCGTGGGACAATGCAGATGGTCATAAATACAGATCAGTTGCTGAGTGCCTGAAATTTGGCCATGTGACCACAGGGGGTGTGGCCTTTGGAACTGCACGGGGGTGGGTGGGGTGGGGGGGGCGGGCTGGAAGCATCCCCAGGGAGATCTATTCTAACTTTGAATGGTTGGAAAATGAGGGCTGCCTGGTTCATGGGTAGATCCCAGTCTCTAGATTGAACCACCAAAGCGGAAGGGAGTAAACGGCCTGAGCAATTAGCACCAAAAGGAGCCATTATAGGGAGACTGGAGCACTGCGGTTGGAAGTAAATGAATATCTGGAATAACAACAACAACAACAACCACTATAACAGCAGCAGCAGCAGCATAACTGCAAAAAACTGCGCTACTATGGATCAGCATACATTTTGAGAAGATACTTGGTCGACACCTAGAATGCTGGCAGCAACCTGTATCAACTATCAGTGCCAGTCATTAATATTTGTGATACATTTTTAAATGTTCAGTTGAGTTTCATGTTTAATGAATAAAGTATATAGAAGATGAAGATGAAGATGAAGATGATGCAGGGCTCCAAGGGGAGGTCAGGGAAGGTCAGAAGTTCTGCCCGGCCAGCAGAAAGCAGGAGCCACCCCCCCGCCCCCCCGCCCCCTGCTTGCAAGGCAAACTGCAGGGTGCAAAGAGAGCAGCCCCGCCAGGTGTGACCTCAGCCGTATTCCGTATCATCAGCCGATAGAGCTAAAAATAGGCATAACGATGAGTAACCAAAATGATGTCACGGAGCAAAAATACTCCAAATTGCTGTTAAGCAAATAAGGTGGAAAGACGGTCAGGTGACAGTTAAAAACCCAAAGCCGTGAAGGGAGCCGAAGATTGCCCCTCGGGGCTCCGCAGACAGCAGGGAAGAAGGCAGGAAAGGGCCCTCCAGGGAGCAGCCAGGGTTTTCTTTGAGGGGGTCTCAGAGGGGCTTTTCTGCAAAGACCAGGAGAGAAAGAGCAGCAGAGGAAGGAAGGCCTCCTCCGCTCCTTCGGAAGGGCCGTCCTGGGGGGGGGGGGGAATCCCAAAGGAAAGACAGGTGTGAAGACTTATTGATTTATTTATTACATTTCTTTGCTGCCCGTCTCACTAATTCAGCAACAGGTTTATCTGCTGAGCCAGAGGTGAAGTTGAGAGAGCTTAGAAAATATTTCTAAAGCTCCCGCTGCAGCCGTTGTCGAAACGCTTCTCAGTCTCTCTGTGCCAGAAAGGCAGTTGAAATGCTGCTTGCAATTTGGATTCAGGCATCGGAACATGGCAACGGCCCAGAAAGGTGCCCTTTGCATTTCCTTCACATGCTCACAGTTGCTCCAGATGTGCCTTTGCAGGAAACAAACCTCCCCCTCCCCACCAATCCCCTTTGCCCAACTCTGGAGGGGGGTTAAGCAAAAGGCTTGGTGGGTCACTACTTGTGGGTAGTTGTCAAAAAGGGAGCATAAGAGGGTAGCTCAGCCAGCGTGCCCATTGAAGAATGTTTATAATGGGCAGAAAAGCCGCCATTGGATGGGAAGGTGGCACAAGTAAGCGGCCATTAAGGCCGAGACGGTCGGAGAAGGACCGGCAGAGCCAGGGGGAGGAGTGACAAGGGGAACCAGCCTAGAAGTGGTACGCAGCCACAAATGCACTAGCTCCAACCTCCCTTAAACTGACCCTTCTCCGACTCCAAGCGGGTGCTGACCGTGGCTGGAGGGGATTCCTGCGCATAGACTTTTAGCACATAACGGGGTTCAATTGGACCGTCACGGGTAGACCAGGTTCCTTGCGCCTGACAGAGGATTCACAACAGGCTGGTTTCTGCAGCTTCCAGGTCCTCCGGCTCTTCCGCAGCGTCAGAAATGCGTTTGTGGGAAAGTTGAAGCACACACGAGGCCCGAGATGGGACATCGCAGGGCAGAGCGGACGGGCAGGGTGGGCTCCCCAGTGGTAATTCTGTGGGTGAATCCAGCCTTCGTCTCAGTGGAGAAGGAGGCCCCCGCTTGCCCTTCCCTGGCTCCAGGAAGGGGGAGGCCCTCGGCCTCCTTGGGCAGCTGTGCGGAAGGCAACTGGCCTTGGGCTGTCCGGGCACCAGACATGCTGTTCCAGGGAGGGAGAGGTCTGCTCAGCTGGCAGAAGGCTTGGGCTTGGGCAGGGCATTCTCCCCACCAGCCTTCTGCCTGTCCAGGGGATGGGGGGGTGGGGGGGTCTCCGCTGTCAGAGGGGCCCCTGAAGGAAGTCCCTGCACGGGTGGGGGTGGGGGTGGGGTGGGGGCTGGCACCGTCCAGTGACTTTCCTGACTTCCTGAGCTGAGCTTGTCGGAATGACTTTGGCAGGGCCCAATTCCACAAACTTCTTGCGTTGGGAATAGAATAAAAACTTGAAACTCTACAATGAAAAACTGGAGGATGTTGGGAGGGGGGCCTAGAGAAGTCGGGGGGGGGGCACCGGGCAGCCCCTGAATCCCTGCATGGTCCCCCACCTCCAATCAAGAGTGCAGCATTATTCCATTCTGGCTTGACCTTTGAGACAGGAAAAGAAGGACTCTCAGGGACGGGGAGGGAATTCAAAGCTATGGGGGGGGGGTGGAAATCCCAGGGGTCGCCCTTCTGTGTGGGGAGTGGGTGGGAGGGGAAGTCCCCAATGGAAAACCTGTTTGGGGGGGTAGAGCCTGGGAGGGACTCGGGCGGCTGTGCCCTTGGAGTTGGCCAGACCCATGGGGTTGTGTGGGGCGGGGGAGGAAGGCCCAGTCTGCCCCCCCAACTGTGAATGGGGGGCACTTTTCCATCTCTGCTGCTTTGTGCTACTTTTAAGTTATTCATTTTTGTGGCTTCTGCAAAGACTGCTTGCTGGGTATCCATGAAAGCACTGGTGGGTGTGCTGTATTGCGTGTGAGTGCGTGTGCATGTGGGTGTGGGTGTGTGTACCTAAATCATTTGTGGCACTGAATTGTGACCGGTGCGAGGGGTCAGAGTTAGGGAGACCCTTCTCTTCCGGGGCCTTCCAGGGTCACCCAGGAAACTGTCTCTGCTCAGCCCTCCAAGCAGCCCCCTTCCTTTCTGTCCCCCCCTTGGAAGGCCCCTCCTGCAAGACCCCCGGCCCTGCCCCAGACAAGCCTTTCCTTGAGGACTAGCTCCTCCTCGACCAGATACTAAACTTGCTTCCCTGCTCGCTTTCTCCCTAGTTCCCAGCCTGGCCTGCCTGCAACTCCAGAGCTCGCCAAGGACCCCTGGGTGGTCTCTGAGGATCAGGGCCTCCCTCCCTCCATCCAGGCCGGAGAAGCGCAGCCCTCGCCCCTCGCCCCACCTGCCAGCCACCTTCAGCCATCGCCGCCTGCTGCTGCCGCTGCTGCTGCTGCCACTCCTGCGTGCCCACCCGTGGACAGGGACGATGGCTTTGATGCCTTTGCCACCAGCCGCCTCCAGCCAGCCGCTCCGGGGCCCGAACCCCCTCCCAGTGCGGAGTCCCCAGGGGGGGCGGCTGTTTTCCCGCAGCAGGAGGAAGGGCCCCCCAGCCCGGAGAGGGTCTCGCAGGAGAGCCCGGACTGGCTGAGCTTGGCCTTTGGGGACAGAGGCCGGGCTTGGAGTGGGTCTGGGGGGGCCCTGATAGCAAGGGGGGCGTTCGGAGAGGGAGCGAACTCTGCCCCCAAAGGAAGCAGCCTCCGAGAGGAGCAGACCCAAGGAAAAGTCGCCCGTGCCCAGAATGTGGGGCAGCTGGGCTCCTCCGCGCAGACGGTGCCTATTGCCCCACATGGGCCCGAAGAACAGCTTAGCTGGACACTGGAGAGCTGCCCAGGTGACCGGACCACCCCTTCCTTGGCTGACCACTCCTCTTCGGAGCAGCAGGAGTGGGGCCCAGAGCAGCAGATGTTGCCCCGAAGCCAGCCAGCTAAAAGCAGCCAGCCCTCTTGGCTTCAGTGGGAGCCTGAGAGGGAAGAGGAGGTGGGCGGCAAGGAGACTGCCCCCATCAATGGAGGCCCTGCCCTGGAGGAGCAACGGGCGTCTGCACAGACCGAGGGGCCGCGGGGGGCAGGGACCCCTCCTCCAAAGCCAGCAAGGAGAGTCCCCCCTCTCCAGCTCACTGAGGAAGCCAGTGGGGCTGGTTGGGGCACGCCGGAGAGCTCACGGCCGAGGGGGGCAGACCCAGAGCCTCTTCAACTCCCCCCTCCTCTGGGGGCAGCTGATTCTCCCCCAGCGGCCGCCGTCTCCCTGGTGCCGGCAGTCATCATAGGAGCTGGTGTCTCTGGGGCCCCCGAGGGCCTCCCCCTAGCCCCTGCAGAGGACCAGGCTCTGCAAGATGACCAGACGGGGGGCCAGGGGGTGTCTTCAGGGGGGACCCTCTTGGCAGTGGACGAGGGCCCCAGTGCGGAGGCCCTGCCATTCTCCACCTGCCCCTCCCAGCTCTCCCTGGGTGGATTAGGCCTGTCGGGGGTCCCCGAGAGTCCTAGGCAAGATGGGGAGACTGGCTTTGCCCCCTGGGGACTTGAGGGTGCCTGGCCAACAGGGCTGCCCAGCTCAGCCTCGTTATGGGGCTCAGAGAAATTCCCCCGGTCCCCCGAGGCCTCTCAGGGGCCCCCTGAGCCGCAGGCGGAGCCCAGCCCATCTCTGCTCTTCTGGTCTGCCTTGGAAGAGCCCCGGGGGCTGCTTGGAGGGGGAGCCAGCGTGGAAAGCCCCTGCGACCTGGCACAAAATGATGGGGCCCCTGGGCTTGCCCCCTTGCACCTGGGGCACCAGCCGGAGCTCCCCTCAGGAGGGCCCAATGACCAAGCGATGGATTTCAGGAAGGCTTCTTTCTGGCAGGGGGGCAGGGGGGAGCCCGAGAGCAAGCACCAGGACCCCGTGCTGACCCCAGGAAACCCCTTTGCCCCCTGGGCCACCCCCTCGCCACAGAAGAACCCCTTTGTGGACGTGCCTGCTGCAGAGGTGCCCTGGGCTCAGGCTGCCATCCTTCCACTCTCCCCTACCGTTGGTGCCCAGGACCCGGGAGAGTTTCCTGCAGCCACCAGCCCCCCCAAGCAGCTCCGTTCTCACAGCTTCTCTGTGGGGTTCCCGGTGGCCCCCAGTCAGCCTGGCCTCTGGCCCTTGGCCTTCTCCACCCCTTCCGTCCAGCCCGTCCCAAGCCCCACCGACTGCCACGTCTCTTCTCCCCTGGGGCTCCCGACCACCAGCACAGGGGCTGCAGCGGATGGCCAGGCCAGGGCCCCCCCGCTCCCCTTGCTCTCGACCCCCAGCACGAACGCCTCGGCCCCTTCGCCCCCCAGCACGGACGCCTCGGCCCCTTCAGTCCTGCCCGTGGAGATGCTGCCGGCTCAAGACGCTCCACGCCAGCGGACAGCCAGGTGAGCAGCAGGGGAGGGTGGACTCTGCACGCAGGTGTGTGTCTGGGTGTGTCCGGGTGACCGTGCCTGTGTGTGCTATTTTGCAATTGTGTTCCATTGCCTCCCATCTCTGCTTGGGGGGGGGGGGGGGGGCTGCCGATTCCTTTGGCTATGCCAGGCTGCTCTCTGTGCTGGGGTCCTTCGGGGGAGGGGGGATTTCTGGCCTCCCCGTTTCTAGCTTGAGTTGGCTTCCTGGCTCCCAGCTGAACAGAGCCATCTTCCTCCCTGGCGGGTGAGGGGAATCTCCTGTGCCAAGGCCAGTTCTTCTACACACCCCCTCCTCACCAAGGGCAGGGGTAGGGGGGACATGGAACATCTTGGGGTCCCTTCCTCCACAAAGGGAGCTGAACAGGGGAGCTGAAATAACCAGCATTGTTGGGCTGGAACGGTGTCCAAGGCCAGGACATCTGTGGGCCTGGAGTGCCAGCGGGGGGGGGGGGGGGCTGCAACATTTGGCTCTGAGGCTGGAGCCGTCACCAAACGAGGCCTTTCGGTTACAGGAGGCCTGCGGTGCTCTGAACTCTCTGCCCAGGAGGCCAGCTGCTCTGCAGGCTGGGAATCCTGGGTGTTGTAGTCTCTGTGCCTCCAGAGGTCTCCCTGGGTGTGGCTGCATTGTCTCGGGAGCTGAAGGGCTTCTGGGTGGGGTCCCCTGCCCACCTTGCCCCCAGCACGGCCTCTGGGGCCGCGAGGGCTGCCCAGCTAGGCCGGGGTGGGGGGTGGAGTTGGGGTCTCTGCCTAGGACTTGGTGCTTTCACATCCACCCTGGTTGTGGGAGCAGCTGCTGCTAGTCTTAACAGAATAACAAGATTGGAAGGGACCTTGGAGGTCTTCTAGTCTAACCCCCGCACTAGCAGGAGAGCCTATACCATTGTCAGACAATGGCTGTCCAGTCTCTTCTTGAAAGCCTCCAGCCATGGAGCAGCCACAACTTCTGGTGGAAAGCCGTTCCACGGGTTAATTATTCCCACAGTCAGGAAATTCCTCCTTGGTTCTAGTCTGGATCTCTCCTGGATCGGTCTTGCCCAGTGGATCCAAGGGTGGAGGGAGCCTTCAGTTGGGGCTACCTCTGGGGGGGTGGGCAGGAGTTCCCTTGGTGGTGGGAGCTCCAGGTCTCCCCTGCCTCCCAGCAGCTGTGGTTCAGAGCCTCTTCCCTGCACGGCCTGTAAAGGGGAGGGGGCTAGGAATTCAGCCCCCACCTCCTTGTGGCAGTGGTAAGACTTAATTCTTGCATGTGTCTCTCCTGAGTCAGTTTCCCTAAGGCTGGATGTCCTGTTTGTCCGTTTGTTTTATGTGTTTTGTTCATACTGCTTGACAAGCGACCCTGGGTGGCTGGGAAGGGTTCAAACGTCCAACAGGGCAGCCGGTGGGGAAGCAGAAAAGCTGTTGAGGTCGAAGGTGAGAAAGGGAAAGGACGGAGTGGGTGTCCATGGGTCTGTCTGGCAGGAGGAGCTCTGTGGGCGAGGGAGGGGAGGTGGGCAGCCAGCCGGGCAGGCAGGCTGAAGAGGTCTTCCCCTCGGCCAGTTCCCTTGGGTGGCTCCAGGCAGGCTTTCCTTGCTCAGAGGCAGGGAATTGGGTGCCCCCCTCACCCCCACCTCAGGTGCTGCCACAGTTGCTGACCTCTGACCTCTTCCTGGGGGGCCAGATTCAGCCCTCAACTTCCTCCTCGGTTAAAGCCAACCCTCCTCCCCAGTTACTCTGGAAATGCTCCTCCGATGGTGAACATGGGATTGATGTACTGCTCAGGGAGGGGCATTTCTGTGCCCCCTTAGACGTTTAGCTGGATGAGCCCGGCCAGAAAGCCCCTGAAAAGGTTCCAAATGATCAATGGAGATTCTCCACCATCCAGGACATGGTTGTCCCAAAGGTGCTTTTTCCAAAAGGAAAACTGGACTTTCTTTGTTTTCTCCTTGAAAACATTTTGCTTCTCATCCAGGAAGCTTCTTCAGTTCTTTGCACAACAGTACGAAGTACTTCAGTATGAACAGGAACTATACTGAAGCACTGAAGTGAAAATGTTTGCAGCTGACCAGACAAGTCGCTTCTGTTGGAGGGCAACTCTTGAGGCTGAGCTGGCATAGCTCTTCCAGGCTGCTACGGCCAATTTGCCATATCTCTGCCAAGCTGGACAGACTCTTGATTGGAGCTACCAAACACGTTGTTGCAAAGATTCAGGTGATCACTAGATGGCAGCAGAGAGATTTAGGCATCCCTTTGCTACCATCCAGTGCACACCTGGATATTTGCAACTGGGACGTTGCTCTTTCCTCTTTAAAACAATGTAACAATTGTTAATATAAACAGAAAGACAAATAACGATCACAAAATTTAAAAAAAACCACAAAGTTTAAAACAGCAATTAATCGGGAAAAAGATACGTTGAAATAAAAAGCTCAGTTTTATAGAAGGCTAGAAATGAACGGATTTCTTCTATCCAGGATTTTAAATGTGATAGAATGTTTTAATGAGAATAAAACTATTTTTAGCTGCTATCCTAGCATACTAAACCCTGAATCCTTCATGTTTAATAGATTCCAGATTTTGAGAACATCATTCAATCCTTTCGCCTTTAATCTTCAGTTTCAAACCAAAATCACAGTGCCACAAATGAAAACCTCATTCTTCATTCAAGTCAGTGTCACTCCTAAAATATTATGCTTTGCAATGCAAAGATTTCATACTATCCTTCCTACATATCTGCTGGAGGGTTCCATACAAATGAGAAATAAAAACATTTAGTGGTGTCATTTGCACCTTAAGACCAACAAGATCCTAATTCAACATTTTTAAATCTCTCTGTCATTTAAACAGGATAGTCCAACTGTAGGTAAAGTTATTGCAGACTTGCCATGTGCAGCTGAATGCACTCATTAAGTTTTACTTAGAAATTAACTGGAGATTTGTGAACCTCCAAAATCCTTTTCCAGCAACATTGATATTTTAAGCATTCCAAATGCTGATTTCAGCCCAAGCTGTAAAGTCAAAAGATGTCTCAAATTAATATCTACGATCTAAGTATAATTTGTGAACACTTTTCAAAACATTCTTGGGTTGGCGCCATAATAAAAGTGTTAATCTTTTGAGATGACCCCAGACTGTTTTGAGATTTGTTGCAACAAATTTAGCACAGCTGTCTGGAGGGAGCTAAAATTGCTTCTCTACTTGGAGTTACCTTGACAGCTGCCAGCAGGTGGCGCCGGTGCTGCACAAAAACCTCTCAGCCTGCAGTAAGTGGGGATTGAATGTGGGGGGGGAGACCCCCTCATATGTGGGCTAGCAAGGCAGACTTGAAGGGGTGATGGTGCATCCCTGGAACTCTCCCCCCCCCCCTTGAAAGGGGGCTCCTGGATGCCTATGCTCCCCAGGGACTGACGTGGGCTGGGAAAGATCTGAAGGGGGGGGGGGGTTCTGGACCAGCTCCTCAGGAAGGAGGGGCTGCACCGTGTGCCCAGGAGTCAGGCCGAGATTGATGGGGTGAGAGGGTTCGGAGTTTACCCACCCTTGAAACAGGCGGCCATTTAATAGGTATAGCACTTCTGGAGGGGGGGCCTGAGATTTTCCCAGAATTAAGAGAAAGGAAAGGGAGGGCAAGCTGGGAGATTTTCAGCCCCTTTCCAAACCGGCCCTTCTCTCTCTCTCTTGCCCAGCTGCACCTAGCCAGCCCCTCGGCCTTGCTTTGGAGACGGTGGAGCCGGCCTCCCTCTTGGCCCCTCGGGTGCCTCTGCCCCTCCTGCCCACCATGGCTCTCTGCTCTCCCCCCCAGCCCCCTGGGTGTGCTGTGGGCCCAGGGGTGGCCAAGGAGACTCCAGCCAGTCCCCCCCAGGCTGCTGCCTGAGCTTGCAGTTCTGTTGGAGGGAGGTGCAGACAGTCCCTGGGCACAGAGGGCAGTGCCAGCCTGGCCCCTGTCATTGGCTTTGACCAGCTGGGCCTTTGCGGGGGGGGAGGCTGATGTGGGCCAAGCTGTCTTTGGGTTTCAGCCTCTGAGACTGGGGGGGGGGGTGATTCTGGGAGCTTTGCTTGTAGGAGTGATTGCAAAATGGGCAAGGCAAGAAGGAATGGTGGGAATGGCTGGGGGGGGGGGCTGTGAGGAGGACCAGGGACAACTTAAGTAGGAAGTCACTGGGGGGGGTGTCTCTCTTTTGTGCTGGAGGGAGAGATGGAGGCGACTGGGCCCAGCCAGCCAGGTCAGCCCCCTGCAACCTCTGAGGCTGGTAAAGCACCAAGCAAGCCCCTTTTTTGCATAGAACTGAAGAATGGCTCCAGCTTCTCCATCATCCAGGGCAGGGTTGTCCCAAAGGTGCTTTTTCAAGAGGCAACTGGACTTTCTGTTTTTTTCTTTGAAGACATTTCGCTTCTCATCCCAGCAGCTTCTCCAGCTCTGGCTGGATGTTGAGAAATGAAGAGATTTTAAGGCATGCTGTTGCCACTTTCGTATATGCATGTTTGTGTGTGTAGTTTTTAATACGTATTGTATTACAATAGTAAAATCAAATAGGAATTTAAAAAAGAAAGGCATTTCTATCCCATATCCCATCTCTTACAAACAAATCCGTAAAACCTTGTCATTTCAGTCCTGACCAGCAAAAGTAAATGTTACCAGAAATAGCATACCTGTTTCACCTTGATCAAATGCTCATTTTACATTCCTTCCTTTTTCTTCTAATAATATTGATCTTCGGTTCCTTTAAAAAATGTTCCAGAACTTGATGTATTTTCGTTTCTTCCTTGGCCATTCTCACAAAGTTCTTCCAAACTTTAATAAGCCTCTTTTGTAAATCCAGCATAGGAATATTATCCAGATCCCTCTCTCGGTTTGTTATTTGTATATCTCTTAAATATTCAGGCACCAGTTGATATCACTTATATGTCCAGTGTGGCATCTTTTTTCATGTCATTCTTCTAGCCTGTCATTTTTAAATCCATGAGGGTGGACGGTGGAACTAGTTTTATAGTTTTTATGATGGGCTTCCACACTTGCTGAGCAAACCTCTGGAGAGGGTTCTTTGACCACCGAAGGAAATCCAGAGGAGCCTGGAGGGAGGCCAGCCAGGACGGGGCTTCTGACCAATGCGGGAACCCACTTGGCTGCCCTCCATAAGGCTGTTCTGGATTTCCTTCAGGGGTCAAAGGTGAAGGAGGGAGGTTGAGGAAGAAGGCAGGTTCCCAGCCCTCCTCGTTTGATGGCTTGATGGGAAGGCTTGATTGACAGAGGGCGATTTGGCATGAGGGACAGAATGAAGGCGGGAGCCCATTCCAAGGGAGGGGGGGCAGGGCAGAGGCAGCCCAGCCCAGAGCTGGATCACAGAAGGAGGGAGACGCAGGAGAGACACTTCCTACACTCTCCCAGGGTAGATTCCTTAGGGGCAGAGTAGAACAGGTTTAGCCTGGCAAGGTTCTGTCTACACAGTGTGAGCAAATAAAGAAGGGCTGTCCTTCTCGGGCCTGGCACTTGCAGCTTTCCCCAGCTGGCAGGTCCTCACCGGGGTTTCTCAGGAGCTTTGAGCAGAGTCGTTGTTTCTTTCTCAGCCCTCCGTCCAAGAGGGGAGCCTAACGCTGCCTCTGCTTTCTTGCAGTCCCCATCCAGTCAAGCCCATGAGAAGCACACCCGCCCCAGAGTCCCCGTGCACGGAGAAGATCCGCCAGGCTTCCGCTCCGAACCCTGGCCAGACCACTGACCAGGAGCAGATCACCCCCAGGTCCGCCATCGGTGGGAGCTCCATAGCCTCAGTGGTGCAGTTGGAGAAGACGGAGCTCAAACAGGTGAGGAGCCGCCGAGGACAGACACGCTCTGCATGCCAGGAGCGCGTCTGCTTTGCTGAACCTTTGGAGTGTCAGTCGTCCCCCTCTCCTATCCGGAGAGTGTGCCCAGGCCAGAAGGAGGCCATCCTGTGCCCGGCCTGGGTTTGTTGGCCTGGTGCAACTGCTCATCGTTCAAACTCTGGGCATCTGACCCCCCTCCCCCTGTACCTTGCTGCCAGGAGGCCTGGCCTAGCTGCAGATTTTCAGTGTTTCCCAGAACCTAGCAAGCTCCTGGGCCAGCCCTAGGCTCAGCTCCCTTGGCACCTGCCACAAGGCCTGCAGGCTTCCCAGGGGCACCTCTGCCCAGTCTGTAGCTTTGGCAAAGGACCGAGATTCTGGGCCTCAGACATGGCAGAAATGCTGTGCAGGGAGAGGGTGGAGTCAGGAGGGTCAGAGGAGGGCTGTCCTGGAATGGCAGCCTGGGGGGGGGAGGGAGGGTCCCTCTACCTGCCCAGTAGCCTTTTGGGGTGTGAATTCTGGGGGACAAAGAACAAGTCCAAACTGGGAGGAAAAGGAGCCCTCTGGGGTGAGGGGAACTCTTGCAGACAACCAGAGCCACAAATGAATAATCAAAGCCACTAACTTTATTGTCTGCTGCCCATGTTACAAGAATCTCCCCGATGCTTGCCTTCCTCTGGGAAGGTTCAGATGAGACTCGTGGATCTTGGAGGAGGTCAAGCTTCTGCGGCTGGGTGAGGACTCCAAACTAGGCCCTCGCTTGAGCCTCCTCACAGCCCATCCGGCAGTTTCCCAACAAGCCCACTCTCTGTGGCCCCACGAGGCTCTGCTCTTCAGCCCTCCATCTGTCTCCCCCCCCCTTGTGTCTCTTCAGAGCCCCCCCACCAAGTACCACCACCTGACGCGGGACGAGCTGCTCCAGCTTCTGCTGCGACGGGAGGCCGAGCTGGGCAAGAAGGAGGAGCAAGTGCGGGAGCTGGAGAGCTACA
>JAEANM010008104.1:0-17236 GCA_017656035.1 Myanophis thanlyinensis | reverse complement strand
TCAGAACAAGAACGAAGAACAGCCGTGACAAAACCTCTATTTATACTATATACAAGTGTGTGGAGTAACCAATCAGAAAGCAGGATTCTCCCGCTCTCTGATAACCGACACCAGACTTGGTGTCTTCTGCATTTATAATTAACCAGGTTTTCCCGCTCTCTGCTAACTGACACCAGACTTGGTATCTACTGTAATTTGAATCAGGTATAGAACACAGTTGCCTCCTGAAAAAGCACTTTTGGGACAACCATGACCTGGATGACTGAGTTTCTCCATAGACTGTGAATGAGATGCTGTGACAGTTGTAAACACCTGTTCGTTGTAAAACACATACATTTCCATCATGTGATTATATGGATGTTCTAATCATTGTAAGTGCAAGGACCAGCCATAAGTTATTTTTTAGCACTAATTTTGAATGGTTGCTAAACAGGGCAGTTATTAAGTGAGGACTACTTTATTATCACTACCACCATATTATTATTATTTGAATGTTTCTGCTCTATACTAATACAATTACTGACAGATTATTTGTACTTCAAAATCAAAGTTTTCTTCTTATAGAATCTGTTCTTTTTCCCCTTTTCTGGGGTTTCTTCTATTTTACATCTGTCATTCTTATATATAATTCATAAGGATGCATTCTAAAATAAGAGATTCTTATCTCTTTAAAGTAAGGAGGCATTCCGCGTTCCAGAGAGTAATACCGATGATACAGACTATAACATTTTTAATAACCCCTGGTTAGAAATTACAAGCCAAGAATTAAGATAATAACTAGTTAATATATCTCTCACAACTGTTTGTCAGTTTATTTACAGACAGCACATGTGGAAATTTATGCATTCTAATCATATAGGAGTCATTTTTGGACACCTACATCTCTGCATTAATGCTTGAGATTTCATCAGCAAGAAAACAAACTCAGCCAAACCCCAAAACAACAAAGCAAAAATCCAACAAAGCCTCAAAACTCTAGAGGTTCTATGATTAAATGTTGGAGGTTGAAAAGGATGACAGCCGGAAGAGCCCAGCAATCACTGAACTTGACAATGCAATGTATATTATTTCTCTGCTGCATGTATCACCACAATGTAAGTGGATTTTCTGCTGTACTTCCCGAGTCATCTACCACCTGCTTTTTAGCCATCTAACTTGCTTTTTCAGCTCCCAGTTTGTACCTCAAGGAGTCATTTGTGAAGCATGACAGAAATTAGAAGTGCTTATGTGAATAGCGTTAGTAAATCCTCTATTTCAGGGCATCCACAGATTCTTGGTGAGATTAACCATCAACCTGCACAAGTCCTCTTGAAGTCCAATTTGATCAATAGACCTTTTGGGAAGGCTATTCTAATAGGTCCAAGGCTTCTACAGCAATGAGATGTAACCATACTTAACCATAGCCAGATAACAGGTCATTTATCACAGGATTAAAGCATCCCCAATCATCAAACAGAATAAAATGTTAAACTTCTGTGATTTGTATTGTGTCTTGCTCAGGATAAGCTTAAAGTTATCTTTGCTCTGTGATCTCCAGAGCTGTGGAAGACAAAGTAACTCAAAATGGTTGGTGAAGTGACTCAGCATCACGAAGATGAACACATGACAATGATATCTCAGTATGTGCACCAATCTGAGTAAAGTACTACTATTATAGTAAAGTAGAGGCAAAATAGGTCTATGAAATTTAGAAAGAAAATAGCCTGGGGTTAAAGAGGGCTTGGTAACAGAACTACAGAACCAAATAATCAGTGGGAATTGCTCAAAGCGGAGACCATAGTAAGCATCTATTGTACATCCTAATGAATATCTGTATTAAGATTCCTGTAAGTGCTTATAAATTGGTTATCTTATAATACTTCAAACATGGTATTTCAAAATCTTCTTTCCCAAGACAGAATCCCTTTGACGATGCGTTCAAGGCAACCAGATTTCTGAAGTTACTGTATGGTATGATTTGATTGCTTATTTGTACCCCATGACTATCATTGAGTGTTGTTATCTTGTGATTCCTGATGAATGTAGAGTTTCCTTTGTTGTACACTGAAAACATATGCACCGATATCACACTTGGCCAATAAAGAATTCTATTCTATTCTATTCTATTCTATTCTAGACTTACTGACACTATACACAGTATTTACTTATTATTAAATTATTATTCAATGCCGCCCATCTCACCAAGGTGACTGTTGATGAATGTACATACCTGGTGACTGTACACAACTGCATTTAAAAAAAACCAGACACCATAGGTGGATAAACTGGTCTAATGTTCCTTTACTTTAAAATATCCAAAGCCACTGGCTTCTCAGAAACAATTAACTTGCAATAAAGACTGAACAGATGGAATAGACCTTTCATTAAAGTTTCATACTACTGTTTGCCTTCTGAAAAATAAGACATTTTTGTGTGCTAGCAGAAATGTGGGTGAAAAACACAGGGCTGAAGACTATCCATCAGCACACAACCCTCCCCCCCCCAAGACTACATTTAGGGGAGAAAGGGACGGAGGGAGGGAGGAAGAGGAAGAAGAAAGAGAAAGCAAAGTGTCGTCCAAAGTGTGGAGGGAAGAGCAAACACACACAGGACCAACCCCCCACTGTACATCGTTACACCCAAAGAAATAAAATCCTCCAGTGATTAGAGGGGTGGAACCAATTCCAGAAGCCAGGCTGTGCATGCTTTTCCTACTTTATTACATGGAACATGGTTCTCATTTCCTGTTAAAATCGCCGCAAGGCATTTTAATCGTTAAACTCCTCAGGGGCGTTACAAGGCCGCTGGTATGTAATGGTTAAAAAAAAAAGACAATCACAAGGGCCCCGATCCGCAGCGCGCGCAGACCCTCTTCCTCTTATAATCCAGGTTTGACAAACTCCACACGTGACGTCATCGCCCAGGCGGGAGGGGCCCCTCCCAAACAGAGCCGCCCCGCCCCGCCCCGCCCCGCCCTTCAAAGACTTTGTTCCTTTTTTCTTTCCGCGTTGCCAGTTGCCCGCCTGGTCAGGTGATCTCGTGTCACGTGACCCTGCTCGCGATCAGGAGCTGGGCTGCGGCAGCCTCCTGCGGATTTCCTCCGAGAGCGGGGATGTGGACGGTTGGCCGTCCGTGGTCGTCCTGAGCGCGGCGGTTCCTTTGACCTGCCGAGGATGCGGCTTTGGTCTTTGCTCTGGCTGCTGGGCTGCAGAGCGGCTGCTTGGCAGAGCGACGATTACTGGCTGGATGATGCCGTCGGGCTGGGGCTGCAATTTGACGGCATCGGAGCCATTAGCGGCGGCGGGGTGGGTGAACGGAGACCCCGCGAGGGCTGGGAGCGGGTCAGACAGTCTGTGGTCGGTTGCGGGTGGGTGGGTGGCGTTTGCACGGAATCGGAGAGGCTTTTGACAGCCTGGTGGAAATCGGCCCAGAAAGCATCTGCAAATCTGAAAACCTGAAGCTCGGAGCGCTTCTTAGTGGGAGCATCGCTGATCGCCTCGTAGTCCCGTATCCTCTGCTTACCTTGTGTGTGTGTGTGTGTGTGAAGTACTGTAGCAACCCCGCTCAAACCCGTTTTGCGCTCAGAGGCGTTTCCTGTTTTTTTTTAAAAAGAGACCTGAGCTGTCCAGTTTGATCAGATTCTTTTTACAGGAAATGCCTCTTAAGGAGATCTGAGCGGAGTTGTTATTTAATTTAGTACGTATATATGTACACATTAACTTAATTTATTGTTTGTGTGTTAGACACTTTATAATACTGTACATAAATAATAATAAATAGCTTCAGGGAAACTTGCATGGCATTTTTATATTTTATTTTTCCAGTGAGGATGCTTGCTTCATGAACAGGGTTTCCCTGCAGAACTTATAATATCTAACAGACAAATTTTATTGTACCAAGTTGAGAAGCCATTACATCAGGTAGGGGATAAGAAAACAGATATAATTTGGGCGAGCCTGTTGTACAATGTACTTAAAAGTAAGATATATTCTCCACCTTTGTTCAGAAGGCAGAGGAGACAGAGAAACCAGCAAGCAAAAATGTCTTTTCCTTTTAGAAACTGGACTTGAATTTTTGCCATTTGGATTTCAGTGGATGAAACTTTGTACACTGGTTAGATAGAGAAAAGGGTTGTTTCCAGGTAAGAATTTGGAGGCAGGAGAAAGAAGTGATCAGCGTCAAGAGTGGACACACACACACACACACACACACACATATTCCATTGTGAGTAGTAAAGTATAGGAAGATAATGGAAACTGATAAGACAAGTGGGGTAAAAATAAGGTTTTATTAGGTAACATAAATGAACATTCAAGTAATCAAGTTGAAAGGTTATTTCTAATTAGTTTCTTATTGCTTGGACAAATCCTTTGAAATTGTAAGAAATTTGTTACTGTCTTTGGCTATTTTTCTTTCTGAATTTCTTGTCACAGAAATTTACATCTTCATGCTTGATCCTACATGGTATTTTGAGATCAGTCATGACTGGCTAGCTGCTGCCATCTGTTAAATTCAATATTTGCAGAGGAGATACGCAGAAGCTAGGACAAGATGAAGACAGGAATAATGAAAGATCCATAGGAAAATGAGCATGAAATATGATTATCTGATACTTCTGATCAGTAGTGTCATTATGTATAAGTATTAATTGCAAACATTTTTCTTCCTAATTTTTTTCTAGGCTACCTCACGTCTTTTAGTGAATTACCCAGAGCCTTATCGATCTCAGATTTTAGATTATCTTTTTAAGGTAATTATTGCCTTATTGGATTGACTTTAAGTAGAGCTTCAATTGTTTTCCTTAAAATTATTAACAAAAAAGGCTGTGATGCAAATGAGAGTTGTAGAAAAATGAAAAAAAAGTTTAATGTGTTCAAGTCATTTCCTGTGCATTCAGCATTTTACCATGGTACTTATTTCTCTTCTTGATTGATATATGAAATATAATTGCAGTTGTCTTTCAGCTACTTACTCTGTTATTATGGCTTTTGGAATTAGTGCAAAGATGTTAAGTTGCAACTATAGCTGAATGCATATATGTGTATGTGTGTACACATACATGCATATACCCTGTATGTATGTATACATACAGATAGATGGATTGATATATGTATGGATATATAGTGGGAGGGAAGGAGAGGGGGGGGAAGAGAGAGAGGGAAGGGAAATGCCATTGAGTTAGTCTTTTAGCCCAGAATCTTAACCACCAAAATGATTCAGAGACCAATAATGAACGGAAGGATAAGAATTTCCATATAAATCTGCTTATAAAAATATGTTTAAAATACTTCACGCACCTTTCTTCATATATACATGTACAAAAAGAATGAATATAAATCTAAAAGCATGATTGGGATGAAAGTTTGAGAGAATTAGTGAAAGATTCAAGACTCTTGTGATGTTCTGAAGATGGGACAGAGAACCTCTTGTTATAGCAAGAGGTGATAATGAGAGCAAGTGGACATTGAAGGAATTGAAAGTAAAAGAAATTAGAATGAAAATTGAATGACTGAAGGAAGACAAAATGCAAGCACCTTATCAAAAAGCTAGAACAGAATAGAATAACAGAGTTGGAGGGGACCTTGGAAGTTTTCTAGTCAACCCCCCTGCTTAGGCAGGAAACATTGTACCATTTCAGACAAATTGTTGTTCAATGTCTTCTTAAAAACTTCCACTGTTGGAGCATTCACAACTTCTGGTTAATAGTTCTAACTGTCAGGAAATTTTTTCTTAGTTCTAGGTTGCTTCTCTCCTTGCTTAGTTTCCAGCCATTGCTTCTTGTCCTGCCTTTGGGTGCTTTGGAGAATAGCTTGACTCCTTCTTCTTTGTGGCAACCCCTGAGATATCAGAACATTGATATCATGTGAACCCTTAGTCCTTCTTTCCATTAAGCTAGATATACCCAATTCCAAAGCTATTAGTAATTAGATTAATCTCCTAATAGAAAACAAATGAAACTAGACATAAAGAGGATGTGGAAGCTGTTTGGAACAAAATTAAAAGGATTAGTAATGGAAAGTATGAAGATGTTTGGTAAAATAAAATTACAGAGAATGTGAATTTTTCTTCCCTTTCTCTTTCTCTTTAATTTCTTTCCCTTACAAATATATTCCTCTTTTATACTTTACTTATCACTACTTACTTTGAATGAAAATAATATGGTGGATATACAGCCTGGTTAAGCAATGAGATATATTTTGGAAGCACTTGAGAAAAAAATACTAATGATTGGAGAAGGCAGAACTGGTTTTCTTCCAATAAGTTTTATAAAATATTTTCAGAATTTCTTTAACTATTCTGGTGTTACTTGGCAGTGAGCTCTCAAATGGTGTAAAATTGGTTATCTGAAGGATAAATCTGGTGTATAGCCAGTAATAATCTCAGAAATTATGCAAATTTACATTCTTGTATCCTTGCATTAAATAATGCAAATACATAATTCAATATCAGTTTCCTGGTTTGTCCCCCTCATGTATATTGGCTGGCTTTTTTCTTAATCTTATGGCTTTTTTCTTGAAAGTCCCTTTAAGGCTAGTGCTTGTTTTTCTCCAATAGTATTGGATGATATACAGATAGTCCTCGCTTACTGACCCCAGTTCAGTGACTGTTTGAAGTTGCAATGGTGCTGAACAAGTGGCATGACTGGTCTTTGAAGCCAACATGTCACCCCTGTGGTTATGTGATTGTGATCTGGGCACTTGGCAATTGGATCACACTTAATGACAGTTACAATGGCCCTCAGTCAAGTGAACACTAATTGCAACCTTTCTTGTCGGCTTCCCTCACGTTCAATTAATGGGGAAACCCTCAGGGAAGATTACTAGTTGCTTGAGAAAAATCTCCTCCATGCAGCAGCAACCATGCCCAGGCCCCAAATTACTCATATGGTGCTGTAGGCATCTGCAATTTTAGTGCTTCCTTCCAGGTTGAATCCAGTTCATGAAGATTGGAGAAGAGAGGTCGTGCTCTTGGCCCCATGGGGTCCACATGATTGTCTTCTCAGTCTCCCCATTGGATTTGGTAGAGAAGGCATATTGGGGGTCTCATTGTCTATATTTAGCATAGCCATCTCTGCTGTGGTGCCTGGTTTATGGAGCATCCTTCTTCTAGAAACTAGTTTAGGTCCCTCCTTTTTGTTATTCTGAAAAGTCTTCAAGACCTAGTTATGTTATGATACTTGGAGTTCCCAGAGAGTACTGGAGGCTTGCTAAGAGGCTCTTTTGTTGTGGTTGCCATTTTCATTCTTCTCCTCATCTATGGTTGTTTACCTTTGTTTTTTTATGATATTAATGTGAAATTGTTATATTGTTCTTTTATCTCATTGTTGTGCACCACAGGAGTCACTTTTGATGAGATGGGTGGTTGCATAAATTTGATAAATAGAATAAAATAAAATGTACCTACCCAGAAGCAGCTACTTAACTTCCTGCAATTATGTGGGCTTAATGACCCACAATTCTTACCTAATGATATCATGGACCACTGTTGCTAAGGAATGTGGTCACATTATGTTGTGCATTATGACCATATTGGTTAGCAATTGGAATTCCAGTCCCTATGACTGTCATTAAGCAGGGACTACCTGTGGAAAAATCAAACATAATCTATTGAACTTTCTGAGGTAGTCCAAAAAGAAAATGTGAATAGAAGCAGAGATTGGATTCACATTGTACTTAAACCAGTGATAGCAAACCTTTTGTCTTGGCATATCAAAATTTTGGAAAATGCCTAATGCAACTTAGCTAGCATCTCCCTCTCTCCTCCTCTCTCTCTTTCTCCCCCTCTCCCCCTTTCCTTCTCCCTCTCTCCCTCTCTTTCTCCCCCCCCCCCACACGAACAAAGAAAAACATTTCTCTATCTTCCTCCCATCTAAGCCACTCTAAACAGTGGCATTCAGCAACAGTGCCAATGCTAGAACTGAAGTAGACACACAGGCATTGTCTTTAGTTCTGGTGCCACTGTTGTCAGTCACTCAAAAAAGTGGAGGGTTTAGTGGAAGAGTGTGGCCTTTTTGCACAATTTTAAGAAAAGCAGACACATTCTTGTGTGACCTCTGCACTCTCCAACTTTCGGAAAAGAGTGGGACATGCTTTTGATAACAGTTGATGTTGGATGGTGGTAAATGCTGTTGTATCTACCAAAATACTGTGGCATGTCATCTTTAACATATATGTCTTTGTTCGCCATCACTGTACTAAGCCATAGTATGTTGACATACCCTTTGTGAGCTACAGAAATTCAGGCAATATGCTAGAAGGTAGCAACATTATGAATGCTAACTTTTTGCTTCCATGTAATAGTCTTCTGGAGATTTGCAGTTGAAATATGGACTTGGGTATTGGGATTTTAAATCATAGTTAGATATGAATTCATTCACCATGATGTGTGAATCCAACTTAGTGGGTTGATACACCTGGCTGAACCAACTGAAACTAGAAATGAATGCAATGTTTTAAGAAAAAGAAAGAAGGGAGGGAGGAAGGGCAACGGAGAGTGTTATCACTTGCATAAAATGTGGGGAGGGAGGAAATAGTGTAATTATTCTTTTTAGAATCATGAGAAGTTCATGTTAATTAGGAGAACCTATTAAAATGGGTGTGATAGCAGTGGAATGTTGTTTACCAAACAGAAATATTAACACTTTTTCTTTCTCATTCTCTTGTTTCAAGCCAAATTTTGGTGCCTCCTTACAGCTCCTAAAAGTAGAGATTGGTGGTGATGCACAGTCTACAGGTATTTGAATTTGGTTTTTGCAGGAAAGGTTTGTAGCATCATTGGGGTAATAGTGTTATTTGCTGTTCAGCAAATGTATGGTTTCTTTATAACCCACTCCTTTGTTCCTTTCTTGCATATAGTCTAGAACAGGTGTGGTCAAACTTTTTGACTTGCGGGCCAAACTCTTTGACTCGCGGGCCACAATGAGGGGCTCCCCTCCCCCAGCCCCACCCTTACTCCCCCTCCCCCTCCCCCAGCCCCCCCACCCTTACTCCCCCTCCCACAGCCCCCCTCCCCCACATGTCTTTGCAGGCGTGGAATACTGAACGCAGCAGCCGTGGAGAAGAAGGTAAGAGGGGGGCGGGCAGGAGTGGGGGGGGCAGGATGGCAGGCGGGTGCGGCTCCGCAGTGGCAATGCCGGCTCCTCTCCCGCCACCCAGGTGCTGCTGATGGAGAAAAGTGGCTCTGGTAAGACGAGCATGAGCTCCATCGCGGGATTTAGTTGGCGAAGTGGAGCGCATGCTCATCTTGCCAGAGCTGCTTTTCCCCATCAGCAACACCTGGACGGCGGGAGAAGAGCCGGCATTGCCGCTGCGGAGCCGCCCCCGCTCCTGCCCGCCGCCCTCTTCTTCTCCATGGCTGCTGCGTTCGGCATCCCACACCTGCAAAGACATGCGGGCATCAGCAGCCTGACATGCTTCGCCAGGTGGCTCCTCGCGGCCCTCCCCGGGTGGCTCGGTGGCCTCTTCAGTGGGTGAGGGGCCCGGGAGGTGTGGAAGGGTGCGGAGTGGGGACAGCAGCCGCTCCGTGTCATCGTCCTGCGCACGTAGGCCTGACAGCCCCAGCCTCGCGTAGGTCACTCGCCCAGCGTCAGATGACGCTACGTGCCAATCACTGAGGCAGCAGCACCCAAAGAGCGATCCTCTCGGGCGCTCTGCAAGGGAGTGGGTGCGGTGGGAGGGCTTGCTGTTCGCGCGCGCGGGACATTTCTGGAGAGCTCCGAGATGTGGAAGCCGGATCAGTGTTGAGTGTCAGTGAGGGCGGAACTCCCCAGTCTGCGCCAGAACTAGTTTGGCGGGCCAGATTAAAAAGCCCAACGGGCCGGTGTGTCCCGCGGGCCGTAGTTTGCCCAT
The DNA here is from genome assembly GCA_017656035.1 of Myanophis thanlyinensis. Classification (NCBI taxonomy): domain Eukaryota; kingdom Metazoa; phylum Chordata; class Lepidosauria; order Squamata; family Homalopsidae; genus Myanophis; species Myanophis thanlyinensis. The sequence goes on along the minus strand of JAEANM010008104.1, from coordinate 7,409 downwards.
GTCTGGTCTAGAAGGCAAATCCTGTAATATCCCAATATGTGCTTGGTTAATATTGCAAAATGTATTGATAGGTCCTGAGTTATAAGTGATACTTGCAAACCTGCTCACTTAAGTTTTGCACGATATGCATTTTCTCTACTTTCCTCCATATAAGATTGTATTAACTTCACTAATTGAACAAAACAGGACCACTTTCTCTGTTTAGAAAACAGCAAGTAAATCTGGTGCCAACTATTAGAATTGTGAGGTTCTTCCTTATATAAAAAGTTTATTTCAGGCACTTAGAAAGTGGAAAAACAAGTAAAGCAATCTTATTAAAAAGTCTTAGTATCTGCCAATGTAGATAATTGAAGAACTACTTAAAGATCTGCATGATTGCCAGTCAGGATGTAACACTGCCCATAAGTGATTGTTTACAGAAGAAAACTCTAAATCCAATCTGAAATTTGGTATCCTGCTTACAGGTGTTCCATTTTTAAAGTTCCATTTTGAAACTTACAGTATCTCTAAAATACAGGAGTGACTGTTCTTGACACATAATAGTTTTCTACTGAGTAAATGCTTTGTAATCTGTTATTTCTAGCTAGTCATACAGTTATGTTTTTAAAATGGATTGTAAAGGTGAATGTGATGTAGACAGTTACCTGTATTAATGCTTCTGCCCTTGACATTATCTTGTGGGCTAAAATTGAGCTATATTTTCATATTCAGTTTCATTGCACATATGTAGTTTCATAGGTTTTTGGGAAATATGCTGGAGTAAAAATAGCTGAAGGTCTTGCATTTAATGAAATTATAAAGATAATTTTTATTTTCCTTTCTTAGATGGCACTGAACCCTCCCACATGCATTATGAAAATGATGAAAATTATTTCCGTGGCTATGAGTGGTGGCTGATGAAAGAAGCTAAAAAGAGAAATCCTCTCATTAAATTGATTGGTAAGAACTGCAGTCTTTGAGATATGATGCTTTGGTATCTTGATAGTATACCGTAATTTGAAAACAGCTTGGTGATTCATTTTTAATTATAATCTCTTAATGCCAAGAGAAGTATCCAGTTTATGTTATAAATAGTTTTATTTTGTAGTCACCTGGATTGCAGACTAAGCCAAATTCCTAGTTGCTGTCTTTGCATCTTGGCTGGCAAAGCGTAGGAACAGAAACAGGTTAAAAAAAGGTTTGAGGCTTTCATCACATGCTTGTAATAATCATCTCACACTTCAGGACTTAGCCATTTTTATTTCCTGTTCCTGGCTGGGAAATAAACACTGTATGTTGCTTTGTCCCTTATCTAATCAGGGAACATAGGGACATTGTTTGGAACAGAGAAGTAGCCATGAATATTGATCTGTACTCTTTACCATTAAATTGGTTCAAAGTAATTGTGATTATGGCAGTAGCAACCTACACCACATTCTGAAATAAAAGCGTTCTCTAGAACTTAAGCTTTGTTATTCTTCTGAAAGCCATACCCTGTGTTTTCCCTAAAATAAGACCTGGTCTTATCTATTTTTTTGTCACCAATAAGGTCTTATTTTCTGAGGAAGTCTAATTACTGACCCACCTTGCGGCAGCAGCACTGACATCCCGCCCAGCAGGAGCCCATTGCCGGCCCACTACTGCAGTCGTGTGCTGCCGCTCGCATGAATCGACTCCAACCTCTAGACCTTTGTTATTGGCTGCAGAGGGCTTTCTGGAAGGCCTCTGCAGCCAATAAAAGAGCTCTGGATTGATCTGGAACTCTGTTGTTGGCTGCAGAGGGCATTTTGGAAGGGTGTCTGATGATGAAACGGAGGGTGGGGGCAATGCGTGCATCAATCTGGACCTCATTTCTCACCTTCAGAGGTCTTTCTGGAAGGTCTCTGATGGCGAAATGGAGGCCAGGGGCGATGTGTGTGAGCGGCAGCAAGTGGCCACAGAATAATTGGGCCTGCAGGATGAGGCAGGTGTCGGGGTGTGCAAGATCTGGGAAGTAGGGCAGTTCCACCTACCCCATCTTAATTTTTAGCTATGCGCCTCGCCCCACCCCTTGCACTCTGGTATGGGCAGGGTCTTAACTAGGGCTTATTTTAAGGGGTAGGGCTTATATTGGGCGCATGTGTAAAAAGCAAGATATGGCTTATTTTGGGGGTAGGTTGTCTTTTTGGGAAAACATGGTATTATAGTGCAAATAAGCATGTTGCAATTTATACGAAACCCTGTGATTTGTTGGAGAATCTGCTGACTAGATTGCATACCCTACACCAGTGGTGACAAACATATGGCATGCGTGCCAGAGGTGGCACTCAGAGCCCTCTCTGTGGGCACTCGTGGCATCGCCCCTGCTCAGGTCCACCGCACTTCTCTGTGGCATTTTTCACCGTCATTTGCAGGGGAACAGAAGTTTGTGGGATTAAAAAAAAAGTTAAATCAATCAATTCCAACTTCTCATGAAAGAAAAAGGTCTCACCTCCAGGATGTCAGTTGCTTTTCCTGAGGAGATATGAGTGTTATGATGTCCTGCCTCCCCACCAGCCAGCTGGTCTTTGGCACACAAGACTTGCAGTTGGGCACTCGGTCTCTAAAAGGTTTGCCATCAATGCCCTACTACACAATGTTTCTATACATACATGGAAGATCTGGACTGCATGTGTTTACTGGTTCTTGGACCTTAGCAAAAAGACTAGCTTTGTGTTGCTTTGTATATAATACAGGTAGTCCTTGCTTAAGAAGGTAAAGCATATTATTAACATATTTAGAATTATGACACTGAATGAATGATACCTATGTCTGGACTTTGAAGTTATGGCCATTGCAGTACTCCTTAGGTCATGTGGTCAACAGTCAGGCACTTGGCCTCCCACCTGCATTTAAGATCATTGGATGAACTCCATCTTTCTTCCCTTTTTTCTTTTGACTGACCCATGTTCCACCACTCTTGCCATCACTGCTCCTGCCACCCTGCACCATTTGCTTCACTGCCTTTACTGCCCTTTGCTCCACCACTCTTGTTACCCCAGTTGAACTTTGCTGTCTTCTTCTTCCTGTTGCTGACGAGGGATTGCTGACAGTGTGACATCATCTTTCTAAGGTCATGTGTAGCCCTCCTGAGATCTTGCTAGGTCTTCTAAGATACCTGCAATCTTGGCATAGGTAGTGGAGTGCATGGTGGTAGTGATGGAGGGGAACAGGGTGGCCTAAAGAACAGAAATAGAGAAGATAGGTGAATGGGAAAGTTGAAGTGGAGGCAAGCCCAGCAGGGCAGGAGAAGTCTGAAGTCCTAAGTGGCATGGTACTGGCCTAACAAATGCAACTAGGGCTACTGAAACTGCTAAGCAGTGCGGTTTCCTCTAACAATTGCATTATTCAGCAGCAGAAATTCTGGTCCCAAATGGCTGTTCAGCAAGGACTACCTGTAAGTAAGGAGATCCTGTCTGGACTTGCTTCAGTTGTGGTTCTTCTGTTTGGTCTACATACTTTAGCCTGCCTCTGATATCTCCTTGGACATTGTGACTCAGTCCACTGACACATTACTCATCACCTATCCCTTCCAGCTCAAAAGAGGTAATTGGAGAAGGCAATAAGCCAGAATTTGCTTTCTAGGGAATCAATCCTATTGCATCAGATTGGAATTTGCCTCTGATCAGATCTCTCCCCAGTCATTGTCAACCTTACAATGAAGGAGTCTACACTTTTTTAACGACATATTTGCTGATGGATAATAGTAGAAGGATAGTTAATTAAGTAATCCTACAACATTGAAAAGTGTAATCTGAGCGTGTTTTCTGGGAGTAAGTCCTAAGTATGCTGTAGTGGATTGAATTTTAAGTATTTTTATTACTTTATTATTGTCCTAGATTAATAATACCATCTACTTCTTCCTCTGCAATAGCACTAGGCTTTTCAGACTAGGCTTTCCTATAAGGAGAGATAGGAAGCATAAAAATTAGTAAAAAAATTGAAAATGTATTGATTAGTGCTGGAATCAGTGATAATTGTGCTTCCAAGATTTTGCTGCATTCTTGAGAATACTGAAAGCAGCACTGTGACAAAACCTGCCACATTTTCTCATGTGTGTTCATCACAGTGCACATAGAAAATGCACATAGTTAGGCTGGTGTCATGAAATCACAACCCTCCTTTTATCAATTTGATTCTCTTAGGCTTCCCTGCCTGAAGATGCTGCTACCTCCAAATGATTTGGGGGCGAACAATTCTCTTTTAACAGTGCAAAAGGACCTTAATGTTGAATGACCCTAATCTTGAAGTAGTTGTTAGAGCTCTGTGTGATTTGAAAAAGATTGAGAAGTGCTTAATGAACCGCACATCACTTTGTTGCTTTTAAAGCAACCAAATCTTTTTTCAGCCTTGTTGCTTTAGGATTCAATCCTTAAAGCACCATCTCTTTTTCAAGATTGAGGAGGAGCCTAAAAAAAAGTGCTTTTGTTAGTAATGATACTCATTTAATTACATTTATTGTTATACCTCCTAAAGTAGTTTTTAATTGAAGTTTGTCTTTTGAAAGTAGTGGTATTAAAAATCAAAATGGTCTGCTTTTCAGGTAAATATAATTAATGCAAGGTGATAGTATGTGAGAACAAATTAATTTGGCATACTAATCCTTGTTTAAGAACCATTTGTTCAGCAAACTTCAATTACGAAGGCACTGAACAAATGGTATTTGCACCCAGTCCTTGAAGTTATGGCAGTTGCACCACCCCCACAGTCATGTGACTAAAATTTGGGTGCTTGGCAGCCCACCCACTCTTATAATTTCATAGAGAACTTCAATTCCCCACACCTGCCCATCTTCCCCCATCTCTGCCCTTTTGGCTGTTCTGCACTCTTGCCCTGCACTCTACCACCCCTGTTGTCCTGCCACTGTGCCCTCCATTGCCATGCTGCCCCACCATCTTGCCTATATATTGCCTTGCTCTTCTGTAGCACCTCCCATACCAGCTGCCCCTCGCCATTTTCTTCCTTCTGCTTCTCATGAGGTGTGCCTGGTGGAGGGGCAGTGGAGTGCAAGTGGCCGAAAGACCAGAGGAGGAGAATTAGGTGGGAAGAGAGTTGAAGTGCACCCTGTGATCTTAAATGTGGGACGCTTGCCAGGTGCCCATTTTTGGTCACAAGACTGTGTGGCGGTGCAATGAATGTAACTTTGATGACCATTCATTCATCATGGCTGTCATTTTGAACACCTACTGAACAAATGGCCATTAAAAAAAGCACCACTTCTATAACCCATACAAACAAAAGCTTTTTTGGAAATACATAAAAGTGGAGTCCTGAAAGAAAAAAAAAAAAGAAATAATATACATACATAGATATGCCCGTCTTAAATACACTCAGCTTGGAATCCGGGAATTTAAAACTATTTACCCACAACAAGTAATCATCTAACAAAGAAAAACATTAATAACTTCATCATTGAATTACATCCGGCATCAACGGAATTAACTTTTATTACTGCTGTTGTGCTTTCTGTTCATATTCTTCTCCCTGTCCCCTTTCATTTCCCTCTGATTTACTCAGAAGGATCCTCTATCTCTGAAGCAGATCTGTGAAGACTTATTAGCACTTGTTTTGCTGGCAAATGGATGCCATTCTATGCTATCTACTGATTCTTTTCTTAATCAACTGTTTTCATCACCAGTCTTTTGCTTATTAATTCTATGTGTCTGATCCCTCTCTTCAGTTATTTTGTCTTCCATCTTACCCCTCTCATTCTTTTTCTGTTCCTAGCTCATCTTCATTTCCCTGACTTCTAATGAACTCTTTGACCAAGGGCACATGAGAGGAATGAGGAACCACAAAGTAGGTGGGGCCTGATTGCACATGTCATGTTGGTTTGTTTGTTTGTTTATAGAATTTATAAGGCTTCACAATATTGAAAAAAAGACAACAATTAACAAACGGTAATAGTGATACAGAAGAATCAAAATGCTCCTGTGTAGACAAGACCTCTCTAAGGGACTCCACCGTTCAAATTATCCCATGAGCTGGGATAAACAGTGGTTTTTAGGGCTTTTATAAATACAATAAAGGCAGGGTAGTGTTTAAAATAGTAACATGGCTTTTTATGAAGGAGTTATCAGCTACTTTCCAGCACAATATGGCAATTTTCAACAAATGTAATCAGGGTTCTGTGATTTTCGAAAAACACACTCCTATTTATCAGCTTGTTCTTAATTCAGTTCATCGTTCCATCCAGTTCTTGTTAGCAGTTATTTTTTACCACTCATTCTTCCATTTCGGTGAATTATCCTGTTATTAATAATGCAAATTGTAACACTAGCATTGATGAAAAAGGAAGTAAAAATGCATAGAATCTAGTGATTATTAGAGGAAACAATAATCCTAGAACATGTGGATAAATTACATGCTTTGTACAATAACTCTGACCATTTAGTACTTAAGTCTTTCACTCCCCCATTATTGACATTTAAAAAAAATAATTTTAGCTTTGCGAAATTGATGTGTTAAACATAATTTTCCTTTGTGTTTGTTTGTGTTTTTTATGCTTCCCCTTGCAGGCTTGCCCTGGGCTTTTCCAGGATGGATTGGGAGAGGTGTGAATTGGCCTTATGACCACCCGGATGTCACTGCATATTATATTATCTCCTGGATTATAGGTGCTAAAAAATATCATGATTTGGACATTGACTACATTGGGGTTAGTAGAGGTGGTTTTTTTTGTCACATTCTGTTTTTTGTTAAAAATTGAATACAACTTGTACTATATGGCTTATAATATAGGTATGTTTACCAAGTGTTTTTTTTTTAAAAGCCCTTCTTTGTGCATTAAACAATTTATTTATGGGTGATTTTTGTGCATTAAACAATTTATTTATGGGTGATTTGGTCAAAGGGCATAATTGGGAGGTAAAATAAAAGTTAATATAAAAGGCAGTTGAACTAGTAAAGTGAATTTCATCCATAAGTAAAAAATAGTTTAGCTTATTTTGGACTGATTGCAGAAAATCTGCATGCCAGTAAGTCATGTTCTTTCTTGAATGCTTAGAATTATGTCGATTATATGCAATTGATTGATTCAAAGTAGCTTTTTAAAAATTTTACAAATGCTTATTTGGTTGTTTATCATTAAATTTATATTCTGCTTCTATGCGAAGCAACTCCGGGCTTTTTAATTAGTCTACATGGAGACTGGATTTAAAACATTCCATTTTTCCAAGTGGAGATGGCCAGATAATCAATGTCCTTCTGCTAAAACCATGGTACAATATTTGCCCATCCCAATAGGTTATATAAGATGGGCACACTTAAGATCCATTGTGTTTACCACAATGCGGTCAGGAAAGCGTTTTCTCTCTCTGAAGGCAAACAAAGAAGGAATGAGAAAAAGCTTCTTTCCACAGGCAATACGGACACTAAACCAGGAACCACAAGAACACTCAGGACTATAACAG
>JAEANM010008103.1:0-17236 GCA_017656035.1 Myanophis thanlyinensis | reverse complement strand
GTTTGTGTATTTTACCACACCACTCTCACAATGCTTCGCTGCACACTCGTTCTCCTAACGGGGGACTATCCTTAACAGGGATGTAAAAACAATGATACACGTAAGAAACAGATTCAAATTGCAAAAGAGAGAGAGAGACAGACAGACAGACAAGACGTACTTAGTGGAAAGACGGTGGTGCCATTGGTGAGGCTGTTGAGCGACACGCCATACGGGGGCACGCTCTGGTTCAGGTAGAGCAAAGAGTTCACCGCAAAGATCACAACACCTCCTGGAGGAGGAAGGAGAACAGAGGCAGTCAGGAGAGCGGGAGGAAACAACTCCCTCCTTACACATCCCGCACTTACAACATGTCTGATCCCCCTTCAAAATCCTGCCCTTAAGGAAAAAAAAAAACCAACTGAATATTATGTGACATGGGAGGTATTTTACCACTGGCTAGATAATAAAAACAAGAATTAGAAATATGGAATTTAATTAAGATTATGGGGAAAAAGGAGAGCTATTAAAGGAAAGAAAAAAAAAACATTTACAACCATTATTATTGGAGGCTTTATGGAATGAATATTAACCCAATGAATATTATGTGGTAAACTATCATTGCTGCTAAGCAAATTGTTTGTACTCAGACGACATACTGTTTAATGGACGATGTAATTCTGATATGTTAAAAAATAAAATAAAAACTTTTTTAAAAAAATCCTGCCCTTTGCCAAACAGCGGCTCCCGTTTCCAATTCCCAACCCATGTTCAGTGCTCCACATCTGGAGTTTCCAGCCAGGAGGCTCTGCCGTCCTGTAACATCTGGAGGGAGTCTCTTTGAGATGCGCCCAGATGCCAACCTCCGCACCAGCTTCCCCTCCCTGCTCCCCACAAAGGCTACTCCGCTCACCAATGGGCTTGGGCACCGCCAGGGCCTGTGTGCAGTCGAAGGGCAGGTTGCTGAGGGACCAGATGACCGGGTGGACCTTCTGCATGATGTTGAGGGAGATGGCCACGATGCTGCAGGTGTCCTGGCGCACCGCCACTCGCCTGTGGAGAAGGAGAGACTATGAAGCGCTTCCCAGGTACAGGAGGAAGACCGTTAAAAAGACTGAATGGACAGGGTGAGGGGAGAGGAGGAGGAGGAAGGGCTCATGGGTGGTCCCAGATCTAAAGACAAAATAAAGGAGAGGTTGGTGCATTGCATCCTTATTTTACAGGTAAACGGAACAGATAAACATGATGCTCGAATTCTGGCCTTCTCTCTTTCATGCTCTCAAGCCTAGGTTTGAAACAAAAATTAGGCTGGAATAAAGATTTAAAGAAGAATTAGGGGTGACAGGATAGCAGTGTTCCAATATCTTGCCCCAAAGAAGAGGAGGGAGTCACACTATCCTCCAAAGCACCAGAAGGCAGGTCAAGAAACCATGGATGGAAACTAATCAAGGAGAGATTCAACCTGGAACTAAGGAGAAACTTCCTGACTGTGAGGACAATTAACCAGTGGAACAGCTTGCCACCAGAAGTTGTGGGTGCTCCATCCCTGGAAGCTTTAAAGAAGAGAGTAGAGAGGCATTTGCCTGAAATGGTAGAGGGTCTCCTGTCTGAGCAGGGGGTTGGACTAGAAGACCTCCGAGTCCCTTCCAACTCAGTTATTCTATTTGGGATTCCTATTTGTGCTCATCACCTTTAAAGCCCTTCCTGGCACGTCTCTGCTCAGAGACCCAGCTTGGCCATGGCAGCGTGAAAGGGAGAGGGAGAAGGAGGAGAGCAACGTACCCCGGCCAGGTCTGGTTGGGCTCATACAGGATGAGCAGGGTGGGCTCGTAGTAGCCGTAGAGGAACTGCATGTCGATGATGTTCAGCAGCTTCTCGTCCAGCTCTCTCACGTCGATGATGTAGCTGGGCAGGAAGCTAGACTTCTGGCTGCAGAGACAGAGAGGGAGGAAGCGGGAGCCAGAGATTCCCTTGGGGGAGGACACAGGGTGCCCCCTCCCCAGGCAGACCATAGAGAGACATCCAGAGTCGGCCTTAAGTGCCCCAAAACAGCCTCTCTCCAGCCTCGGCAGGCACCGGATTCCAACTCCCAAAACAGAATAGAAAAGCTGATTGAAAGAAGGATGGGCAGCATATTTATTTATTGGGTTTATTTATTCAATAAACTTTTAAATAAACGAATACTCTAAAAAGTTGCTAATAGATGACTAGATGGCTCTTAACTTTGCCCAGCCAATTGGAGTCTGATGCAAACTAATTCTAATTCTAATTCTTTTCTTTTCTTGTGCCATTAATTTCTTGATGTCACAATATTATGATTTCCTCAAGAGGAGTAAACCTTAAGGAGGAAATTCCCTATTAAAAGGCATTTCCTTTTGACTGGATTTCCTCTGATTTGATGTGGGAGAAAGGCCATCTCTCCCAACCTGGGATGGAATGGGACAAATTGCTGAGGCCAACTCATCACAGTCAACTCACCATGGCCAACTCTCTGCGGGACAATTCAGCAGTTCGGTTTAATTTTTTAAAACAATTTTAAAAGTTACTTTAATTTTTGTCATTCACGTTTCATTTGGCATCTTTTCTTCGGCATCCTTTCTTTAGTGATTCTGTTCCACTATTTCTTTGATGTTAGTGTAACTCTTGTCCCGCAGTGAGTTGACCCGTGGCGAGTTGGCCACAGCGAGATGACCACAACAAGCTGGCTGCAATGAGCTGGTTGTGGTGAGTTGTCGTAGACCGGCCTGGGATGACCAAGGAGGTCCGCTCGCCTTACCCTTCGCCCACTACTCCTTCGTGCTCATCTGTCAGGGTATCTCGGCGGAAAGGCAGGACCACAAGCCGCGTGCCGTAAATGAGCATCACGGCGCAGCGCCCGTCAGGATCCACTCGCACTTTGGGGATATGGACATTCTGCACGAAGCCATCCTAAGAAACAAGCAAGCACCAATTTATTTGCTTATTTATTCATTTAGCGTATGGTGTACGAAGAGCCCTCAACTTATGACCACAATTGAGCCCAAAATTTCTACTGCTAAGCGAGACATTTGTTAAGTGAGCTTTGTCCTGTTTTATGATTTCTCTTGCCGCAACTGTTACGTAAATCTTTGCGGTTGTTAAGTCAGTAACACAACTGTTAAAGAGAATCTGGGTTTCCCCACTGACGTTGCTTGTCAGGTCGCAAAAGGGGATCGCGTGGACACTGAGACCGTCATAAATGTGAGTCAGTTGTCAAGCACCTGAATGTAGATCATGTGACTGCTTGCAAGGGTCATTACGTGTGAAAAATGGTCCCAAGTCATCACTTTTTTCATACCTTTGAACGGTCACTAAACGAACGGTTGTAAGTCAAGGGCTACTTGTACATGAAATCTAATTGCACCTGGATAAACCCAGATCCAAGAAATAAGTATTGCTTTTGCTTGGTGGGTGATGCAGATGGCACCCAAAACACTTGCTAAAGAACCTGTCCAGACCCTGGTCACTCAGGAGGCCCCACACTATTTCAGACAGTCGTTCAATCAATCAATCAGAATGGAGCTGGAAGGGACCTTGGAGGTCTTCTAGTCCAACCCACTACCCAAGCAGGAGACCCCATACCATTGCAGGCAAATGGTTGCCCAGTCTCTTCTTAAAAGCCACCAGTGTTGGAGCAGCCACTTCTGGTGGCAAGCTGTTCCACTGGTTAATTATTCTGTCAGGAATTTTTTACTTAATTCCAGGTATTTTCTCTCCTTGATTAGTTTCCATCCGTCCTGCCTTGGGAACTAGTTTGAACCCCCTCTTCTTTGGGGCAGCCCCTCAAATACTGGAACAGTGCCATCACGTCACTCCTGATCCTTCTTTTCTCTAGACCAGTCTTGTAGAGAGGCTCAGCTTCTGCCCCCAAAGTCCCCTGGGGCACAGCAATTCTAAGCCACGCAGCCTCTTCATTCGACACCAAACTTTACAAAGCTTCGGATTCATACCTTCAGCTCCGGCTCTTCAAAGTAGTGAAGGGAAAGCGTTTTCAGATCGTGTGTGCCAGGATCGTATTCAACCACGGAGAGCTGGGGAGAAACAGGGAATTAAAGAACTAAGTGTAAGAATTTCAAAAAGTCCCACAATTAATTCCTGCCAGGCAAAAAGACCCTGGGGAGACCATTAGGGATGGGGATGTTCTTAGAAAGACTCTATGCTCCCCAGAGTTGCTGTATTAGTGAGGATTTGCAGCACAGAAATATAATACAAAAAATAAGAATAAAAGTAATAAAAATACTCTGTGGTTGACTTTTGAATAAAAGCCCTTGAGCCCTGCCCACTTTCTCTTCCAGAAGCAGAGGCCTCTCAACAGCCTGGTTTTTTTCTCTCTCTCTCTCCTCCCCTACAAACACACACATACACAGTGCCACAACTGACCTTGGCATCCTTGAAGCTGAGCAGAAGCGCGTCTCTTTTGGCCCCTGCGAGCTGCACGCTGGCCATGGACATGACGTTCCCGAAGAAGGAGAAGGATGCCACCAGCTCCAGCTTCTCCCGGTGCCCTCTGCCTTCTGTGCAAGGAGAGGAATTAGAGCCCCACACAAGACAACAAGAGATTTCATGCTGCAAGCCGCCCAGAGTTAGCCTGTGGGAAGATGGATGGCCACTAAACTGGATGAATAAACCTCAAAGTCAGACTCAGAATGGAGCTGGAAGAGACTTCGGAGATCTTCTAGTGACTAGAATCTAGTCCAACCACCTGTTCTGGCAGGAGACCCTATAGCACTATTTGAGACAAATGGCTGTCCAGTCTTTTCTTAAAAACCTCCAGTGATGGAGCCACCCACAATTCTGGTGGCAGGCTGTTCCACTGGTTAATTGTCCTCACTGTTAGGAAATTTCACCTTAGTTCCTGGTTGCTTCTCTCCTTGATTAGTTTCCACCCTTTGCTTCTTGTCCTGCCCTCAGGGGCTTTGGGGAATAAACTGACCCCCTCTTCTTTGGGGCAGCCCCTCAGATATTGGATTATTTCTATCATGTCTCTCCTAGTCCTTCCTTTCTCTAGAAGAGTACAGGTAGTCCTAGACTTACAACAGTTCACTTAGTGACTGCTCAAAGTAACCACGGCACTGAGAAAAGGGACTGATGACTGTTGCTCATTCTTACAACCGTTGCAGCAACCCCACGGTCATGTGATCAAAGTTCGGCCGCTTGGCAACCGACTCCATATTTATGACGGTCACAGTGTCTTGAAGTTACATGATCCCCTTTTGGGACCTTCTGACAAGCAAAGTCCACGGGGGAAGCCAGATTCACTTAACAACGGCAGTGATTCGCTGAATGACTGTGGCAAGAAAGGTTGTAAAATGGGGCTAAAACTCACTTAACAACAAAAGCTGGGGGCTCCATTGTGGTCATAAGTTGAGGACTACCTGCATTTCGCCCCCTGCCCCCGAGTCCCCATCAGCACGAAACCAGCTTTCACCAACTTTGGTTTTGCATCTGAATACAAACTGGATTCAAATCTTAGCAGGGCAAAAATCCGTAATACACGCAGTCCCCGACTTACAACAGTTCATTTAGTGACTGATGTTACATCACTGAAAAAAAGCGACCCAGCACAGTTTTTCACATTTAAGACCGTTGCAACATCCTCTGGGTCAAAATTTGGATGCTTGGCAACTGACTTGTATTCACAACAGTCGTAGGGTCCTGATGTGTGTGTGTGAGTGAGTGTGTGTGTGTGTATGACGTGATTCCCTTTTGCAACCTTCTGACAAGCTTGATTCGCTTAACCGCCGTTTCTCTAACCGCAGAGATTCACTTAACAACTGTGGCGAGAAAGGTGGTAAAATGGGACAAAATGTACTTGTCTCCCTTAACAACAGAAATTTCAGGCGTCATAAGTCAAGGACTATGTGTACAGGGCGGGTCCTGGCTTAGCCCTGCCTTGAACCTGTGGTGCTCTTCCCCTCCCCTCTCTCAACTCTATTTAACTGACAATAGCTCCTCTTCCCCTCTAGCCAGCTGTTCCGACTTGTCTGCTCTGATTTTATTTATTTATTTATGGAATTTATATTGCCATCTATTTGCACATGGAGACTCAAGGCGGCTTACACAATATAAAACCTCATATAAAACAATAAAACTAATAAAAGAATCAAATAATAAATTAATATAACAAAATCACACGCACCCCCGGTGCCACCACCTGACCCGAGCCATTTAATGGGCTCCATCCCACTCTGGGCTCCCCCTGAATGGACTCTGGCTCCCCGTGGCTTCAGTCCCAAAGTTTCTGGCCCCCTCCTCATAATGGGTGATGCACACAGCTGCACCCGAGACCCCCTGAAGCGGGATGGTGTTTGCTTTGAAGGTTTCAGGGTTCCAGAAATTACTGGCTGCTCCCAGAGTGGATTGCCCCCCCCCCAAAGTTCCTCAGTGACTTCAGCAGAGAAAAGAGCCTCAAAAGCAGCCAAGCACCCCCAATCTCACAACAGCCCCCTCCCCCCACCACAGCTGGTGCCAAAAGGAAATTCCCAAAGGGCCATTGGCTTTGGAAAAAGCATCCATCAAGCTGTGCGGACACAATCTGAGGACGACAAGGCAGAGCTTGGGCAGCAAATGTCCTTCAGAGCTGCTTCCTGCCCCCAACCCCATTTCCTGCTGCAGCCCAGGTTCCCCCTCCCCACTCACCTGTGTTCCTGTCACTTTTTGTGGTGCTCTAGAAGAGAAGAGACGCATCATCAGTGCTGCAGACTCACAACTGCAGACACACCATCCTCCTGCCTTCCCTTCCCTTCCCTTCCCTCCCTGCCACAGTCCAGTCCAGCCCCCTCCTCATTGGGACATTTAACAGGTTACGGAGAAAGCTGGAAATCTCACAGTACAGGTCGTCCTCATTTATAAACCATCTGTTTAGTAAGCATTCCAACTTATGACGGTGCTAAAAAGGAGATTTACAACTGGTCCTTGAATTTGTGGCTGTTGTGCTGTTCCCCAGTCATGTGATTGTGACCCAGGCACTTGGCAACAGGCACACGTTTAGGACAGTATCCTGTGGTCCATGCAATCGCCATCTGCAATCTTTACCAAGCAAGGTCATTGGGGAAGCCAGCAGGAAGTCGCAAGTCATGTTAACATTGCGCTTAATGATCCCCAATGAATTGTTTTAACGACTGCAATTGGGACTGATGTCATAAGTTGGTGCACTCATGTGATGTCACACTTAGCAACTGCACTGCTTAGCAACACAGTTGCCAGTCCCAATTTTGGTCAATACTGGTAGTCCTCACTTACGACCACAATTGAGTCCAACATTTCTGTGGCTAAGCAAGACAGTGGTTGTGAGTTTGGCCCCATTTTATGTCCTTTCTTGCCACAATTGTTAAGTGAATCACTGCAGTTGTTAAGTTAGTCACACAGTGATGAAGTGAATCTGGCTTCCTCATTGACTCTGCTTGTCAGAAGGTCGCAAAAGAGGATCACGTGACCCCAGGACACAGAGACCATCATAAATATGAGCCCGTTGCCAACATCCAGATTTTGAACATGCGAGGATGCTGGAACAGTCATAAAGTGTGAAAAACGGTCATAAGTCACCTTTTTCAGAGCCGTTGTAATTTCGAACAGTCACTAAACAAACTGTTGGGAGCTACCTGTGAGGATTACCGGCAAGGTTCCATAAGGCACACCAGCATCCTACAGCTTCTCCACCCCAATCGTACCCTCAATCGCAACGTCCAACTTAGCCACTTCAGTTCCAGGTTCACTATTTTTGAGTTCCACACAACACCATTCTCCCCTAAAAGGCATTCACACGATGAGGATACACAGAGGCAATGAATCTTCCTAGATTCCTCAACCAATGAGTTAACCCCTGTAAGCATGGGATTTGTAGTACCTCAGAGTCATGGTTGAGCCTGTAAACGTACAGCTGTGAGGTTCCCGCCACCACCAAGTTGCGCTCGGCGTTAGAGAAGAAGTTGCAGTACATGGAGAATTCCAGCCCGGTGGGAGGGTGAGCTTGCTTGTATACGGCGTACATCTTGGGCCCCTCCCTAAAGAACAAACCAACAACAACTCAGAGAAAGGAAGCTACAAAGGAATGGAGTCTCCATGTATCAGGAAGGTCTCCGTTGGGGGAATCTTGGTGACAGTGATGCTTGTTCTGATCACTACCCAGCCAACTCCCACAGGGCGGGCCTCCTCGGGGTTCCATTGTCGGGACGGTGTCGTCTGACAGCCCCGAGGGTGCGAGCCTTCTCTGTGGGTGCACCCTCCCTCTGGAATGAATTGGCCCCGGAGATTTGGACCATTACGGACCTTCAGACCTTCCGGTGCGCATTAAAAACCCACCTATTTCAGCAAGCCCATCTGGCCTAGTACTTAATGGGGTTTTAAATTTGTTTTTAAATTAGTGTTAATTTTTTAAGTTTTTAATCAATTTTAATTCTAACTGTTTTATATTGGGTTTTTTAATTTATTAGCCATTCTATTTGTATTTTTAACTTGTTTTTAATTGTATTTTTTCTCATTTTTTACTTGGCTGTGTACCACCTCGAGTCCTTCGGGAGGAAGGCGGTATACAAATGCAATAAAACTCAAACTACTGTTGTTCCAACAGGCCGGTCTGGCCTAGCATTAATTAACTGGGGTTTTAAACTGATTTTTAAATTTTATAATTTTAATTTTTTACTCAACCACCCATTTAATTCTTTTTAATTTGTTTTTAAATTGTTATCAATTTATTGTTTTTTAGATGGTTGTATACCGCCCCGAGTCCCTTTTTGGGAGAGGGGCGGTATATAAATTGAAATAAATAAATAATAATAATAAAATAACTACTGCAAATTCCTCTGCGTGAGGCTGCCTTTAAGGCCACATGGATTCTGCACTCAGTGCAAAAAAGGTCTGTGGATATTCTCAATCATTCTGGTCTTGGTTGTCCCAAAGGTGTTTTTTTTTCCAAAAGACAACTGGATTTTCTTTCTTGCTTACTTAAGCAGGGAGTCCAACTGGAGGGAGACGGGCTGTTAACAAAGGGGAAATATAAACCAACAAATGTCTGAAGAGATTCTCCACCATCTACATCACAGTTGTGCCAAAAGTGCTTTTTCTTTGAAAATGTTTAGCTTCTCATCCCAGAAACTTCTTTAGTTTTACCTGATCGGTGGGGAATGAAAAGTGTTTTTGCTTTTGTAAAAGAAATCAATATAAAGATATAGATTGAATATAAAAATATACAGCCATTGGTTCAACTTGGAAGTATAAATACTGAGAATCCTCGCATGAAAGTGAAGGAATAAAAGATTAGTCTAAAGAATAAGTAATAGATATGTATATATGTTAAGATAAATAAAATGATGAACTAGAATATAATTATAGAGGAAGACTATGAAAGAATAGCACAAAAATATTGTTTTTTGTAACCAACTGACACACTGTAAGCACAGAACTGGATGATTCGGGGTTTTTTCTATGTTTTTTTTTAATGTGCATGTTTTTTTTCTGTATTTTTGTATGTTTGTCTTAAAAATAAAAAAACCTTTTTTTAAAAAAGAAAAGTGTTTTTTTCCCTTTCTTCTTTATATTCTTCTCCACCCAGATGGCTGCAAAGATTATAAATCCTTCCATTTTTCACTAATCAGTGAGAAACAAAGAAGCTTCTTGGATGAAAACAGAAATGTTTTTCAAAGGGGAAAAAAAAACACCAAGGAAGTCTAGTTAACTTGGAAAAGGCGCCTTTGGGATAAACCGCCATCCAACCAACCAAATAAATAAATAAATCTTCCCCAACAGGCCTTTAATTGCTTAGGATGGTCCAAAGAGAAGGGAGGTGGGGCAGATATTTCACACGTGCTAATCGCGGGTATTTAAACGCGGGTTCATCAATTAATTGGGTTCCTTCAGGAACCTTTTTTTTTTTTTTTTTTGCAAAACCCCCGCGAGGACACCCCAGAGCATGTACAGAGTGCCTTTTCCTGCCACCGGGCACCAAGTCCCGGAGAAAGACGCCTCCGAGGGGGGATATGTGACCGAAAAGAGTTGAATCGGGTATTGCTCGGGTACGACGGAGCCCCCAGACCCCCAAAACCACCGGGCGCGGCGTTTACCTCAGAGCCCCTCACCGGCGGGAGCAGCGGGAAAAGCACTCCGGGCGGAAACTGCGCCCGCGGGAACCTTCGGCGCTGCGGCGGAGCAAGGAAGAGGCATCGAGACGGGAGGCTAGAGCGGAGCGAGAGAAGGGGCGTGGCCACAAGCCGGAGGGGGAGAAAAAGCGGCAGGGACCACAGAAAAGGCAGAGATAAGGCGCCCGCGGGTGCTTCGGTTCCTCCCGTCTGATTGGGCAGCGGGAATGGAGAGTTGTCCAATGGTAATGGCCGATTGCCGCGGTGTAGGACTTCAATTCCCAAGAAGCCCTAGCCGCGCATGTGCAGTGAAGTCTAATAGCGTTTAGATTTAGAACTTGGCTCCTTGACTGTGGTGGACTTCAACTCCCAGAGTTCCCTAGCCAGCATGCAGTGGCTAGGGAATTCTGGGAGTTGAAGTCCACCAGTCTTGAAGGGGCCAAGTTTGGACTCCTGCTTTGGAATTAAAGGCAGGAAGACCACCAGATTGGGAAGTGGGTTTGAGTCTCCTGCGTGAAAAGTAACGCTAGGACTGGAGCAACTCTGTCCACCAACTTGTTGGACCCTGAGAAGGACACCCGTCTCCAGAAATGGCTTTTTCTTTCATTTCCAAGCATATTTCTATGAAATGAGTCGCTTTCTAAAGTACTTCTGAGCATGCGCAGAGTGTTTTTGCCCTGCAAAATTGAGGGCTAGGCATTTCAACCAGTTATAGGATGCAGGATGAGACCCTGGGATGTCCGGCCTGGTGTCCTCTTCCCCCCCCCCCCTACATCCCCCAAACCTCACCCAGGGGCAAAGACTCTCTCAAAGGAAGCAGCCACAATTGGACGATAGGAAGAAGGCACAGAAATGGCAACCCCACAGATTTACACAACGGAAGCTAAAATGCTGCTGTTGAGGGTCCCTGGTGCTCTCTGAGCTTGGTTTTCTTGCAGGTGTTTTATTACCCAACTAGGTAACAACGTCAGTGTTAGGAGGAGGACAGTGAGGCCCTTGGTGCTTTCTGAGCTTAGTGGGTTTCCTGCAGATATTTCATGACCCAAACTAGGGAACATCAGCCTTACTAGAAGAGAGTGGGGTTTGGAGGGAGGAGGAAGAGGAGGAAAAAGCTTGGGTGGTTTTCTTGCTGATGTTTCATTGCCTGACCAGGTAACATCTTCAGTGCTAGAAGAGAGCGTGCAATTTGTGGGGAGGAGGAGGAGGACAACAACTGGGGGGGTCCATTTTGCTCTCTGAGTTTAATTATTTTCTTCTAGATGTTTCGTGACCCAGCTAGTGTCAGAAGGAATGTCCATCTGGGTTCAGTTCCAAGTGGGGAGAAACGCACTGAAAACATGGAAGCCGCTTGGATTTAATGGGGAAGCAGGACCACCAAGCACAAAGTGTGATTCTGGGTAGCTGACCACATGGAGTGGAGAGTGAGGGGTATTTATGCCCTCGCTTGGGCTTTGAACTTGAGATTCCTGTTCCTGTGGCAAGAGCATGTATCTTATGGGTTGCAGACTCTCATACGGAGTCATGTTTGTCTGAATTAAGGTTGGGCAGATGTAATATCCCCAGGTGCCATGTGGTGAGTTTGGTAGAGGGATAATCCTATCGTGTCCTGAAGGCGAAGGTCTTTTGTCTTGTAGATAGGTTGGCCCAATCCTGCTGGGCTATTAACAAAGGTGCGGACAGCTTTCCAGGAGCATGTTTCTCCTTTAGGGAAATAGAATATTCTAATATAATATTATTTGGCCCATGTGCATGCTGCAATCCTGCATGCATGCACAGTTGCGTGGGAGTCACACATGTATGCGCAGCCGTGCAGGAGTTACGTGCATGCACAGACACGAGGGGAGTTGCAGTGGTGCATGCGCAGACAGTGAGTTGGGGCAATGGCTCATGTGCCCACAGAGATTGCTCTGCATGCCACCTGGAGCACACGTGCCATAGGTTCAGCACCATAGTCCTAGAATATTTTATTCTTCTAGGAGATGGATGGATGCTAACTTTGTACACTAGGTAACATTATCAGTGGTAGAATAGAGGGGGAGCGGGAGGAGGGCTGTGAGGCCTTTAGTGCTCTGTGAGCTTAGTGGTTTTCTTGCAGACATTTCATGACCCAGCTAGGTAACATCGTCAGTGCTCGGTAGCTGGTTAGGTTATGAAATGTCTGCAAGGAAATGAGCCCAAAGACCACCGACATGACAGTTCAACAAAGCTTGTATCTGCACCACCCCCACCCCCATCTGTGAGAGTAAGAGGGGTCTCTGAATTTTAGACTCCTGGTTCAGGATCCATCCTTTGAAAATAGTCCATCCCTTCCCAGAGGCTTTGTGTGTCTTGACCGTTTTTTCCAGGTTCTTGCCCTGTTCACACAAAATACACGCCTTTTTTTTGGTGTGAAATGCTTAGAATCCATAGGTTTTATTTGACAACGATGAGACATGATGCGGTAAAAGTTACACAAGATGTTTAAGTCCATACACCACCATCTGTCCATCAGACCCAAAGTAGTGTGCTACAATACTTGTAGTGTGTGTGTTTTTTACCACTAAATATCCACAACATACCCACCCGCCTACGATCCCCTTCCTATCCAAATTGGACTCTGTACAGGTACTCCTTGACCACAATTGAGCCCAAAATTGATGTTGTTTGGCAAAGCAGTTGGTGAGGTCTGCTCCATTTTGTGATTTTGAGACTCTGTACCTGGAGCTCCTGCTGTCTCTGAGCTTTCTCTCTCTCTCCCCCTCTGTGTGTCTGTGTGTGTGTAATTTACACTGCTGGCACTACTTCACAAAAGTGCGTCTGTCATACATTGGTCTTCACCAGCTCAATCTCCAGAGGGAATTTTTTTTTAAAGACGTTACCTCAATTGGTGTGCAAAGGATGAACAAATCTACACAGAACGTAGAATCATACGTTCAAGATCTTCTAGTCCAACCCTTTGCCCAAGTTCTTATACCATCCTGGACAAATGGTTATCCAGCTTGTCTTAAAAGTCTCCTGGAGTATCCACAACTTCTGGAGGCAAGTTGTTCCACTGGTTGATTGTTCTCACTGTCAGGAAAATTCTCCTTAATTCCAAGTTGCTTCTCTCCTTGATGAGTTTCCATCCATTGTTTCTTGTCCTGCCTTTTGATGCCTTGGAAAATAAATTGACCCCCTCCTCTTTGGGGCAGCCCCTGAGATATTGGGACACTGCTATCATGTCAACCCTGGTCCTTCTCTTCTGAACATTTACAGAATCCAGAATGGCAGAGTTGGAAGGAACCTTGGAGGTCTTCTAGTCCACCCTCTGCCCAAGCAGGAAATCCTATACTATTTCAGACAAATGGCTGTCCTTAAAAATCTCCAGTGATGGAGCATCCACAACTTTTGTTTTTCCACTGATTGATTGTTGACTCTCTCTACCTAGTGCAGTGTTTCTCAACCTTGGCTACTTTAAGATGTTTGGACTTCAACTCCCAGAATTCCCCTACCAGCTTTGAGAGTTAAAGTCCAAACATCTTAAAAGTCGCCAACATTGAGAAACACTGACCTAGTGGAACACTGCTATCATGTCACCCCTAGTCCATCTCTTTATTAATTTAAGCATACTTATTTCTCTATTATATTATACCTACTACTTGTAAGCAGGGTTTTTTTATAGGAAAATTATTCACTTCCCTTGCATAATTCTCTTTGCCATACCAAACTGTTTGCCTTGCAAATACAATGAATTCAAATTATCTGGCTGATGTTTTTTCTCCCACATTCTACGCCTCTGGATGAATTTTTTTAAAAGGGGGAGGGGGCTCCTTTTCAGTTGTCCACTGACCCTTGGCCACACTGGAATGAGGGTCTGAAGGAAAAGCAGAATTTGAAGGAGTGTTGTTTGGCCCAAATTCCAGTGTCCTTTAAGTATCATGGAAGGGGGCGGGTGTACGGGTGCTTTCTGAAAAAAACGGACTCTGCACCTTCAGAAAAAAATGCTGGGGGGAGGAGGAAGAGGAGGACAGGTGTATGTATGTCTTTGAACAAGGATTTAATAAATACAATAAATAGAAGGTGGAGGCAGGATAAACATCCTTCCAAGGCATGCTGGTGCAAAAATTGAAACTGGCAAAGTAGAAACGGGGGAGGCCTGAAGAGAATGACTCGCCCAGTGTCCACTGATTCAGGCAGCCAGAGGGAGGAAATTTGAACCCTGGGCCAAGCTCCATGGAGGAGCTTCCATTTCTGTCTGCTGCAGTGGACTGGTCAGTTTTCACGTGGCCGTGGTGGCTTCCTTCTTTTCGGCCATCAGGACTCGGTCAGGCTGAGTCTGAGAGCCAACGGAGGGATTTTTGGCAACAGGTAGAAAAGGTGAGACGGACAGCTGAGCCTCAGGTGAAGCCTGGCAGGTGTCCCTGGATGCCTCCCCCATAGATAAACACCGCAGCCCCTTTTGTGTCCCTGATTTGGCCATGCCTGCCAGGGGGTGGGGGATGGGGAGAGGGTCAATGGGTGCCCAGGGCTGATCTGCAGGAGTGTTGCAGTTAAATGGTGATATTTTCCTCGAAGAGGGAGAGCACCAGCAGGATGGCCCAGCCAGCCAGGAGGCCCAGGTTTTGCAAAGCGAAAAGTAGCCAGGGTCGTTTGTCCTTCACGTTCATCAGGGCGGGAAGCTGGAGGGAGAGAAGAGCAAGGAGAATCAACTGTGGTCATGCGTGGTTGGAGGTAGTCCTCGACATAACATCACGTTCCTTCAGTGATGGTTCAAAATTACACAACGGCATGGAAAAATACGGACTTTGGTCCAATCACCAGGAGTCGGGGAATTCTAGTCCCAGTTTAGACACAAAAGACCAGGAGTCGGGGAGTTCTAGTCCTGATTTAGCCATGAAAGGCATCTTTGGGCCAATCACTAGGAGACCGTGAGTTCTAGTCCTGATTTAGCCATGAAAGGCGTCTGTGGGCCAATCACTAGGAGACAGTGAGTTCTAGTCCTGATTTAGCCATGAAAGGCATCTGTGGGCCGATCACTAGGAGACGGTGAGTTCTAGTCCTGTCTTAGGCATGAAAGCCAGCTGGGTAATTTTGGGCCAATCACTAGGAGATTGGGAGTTCTAGTTCCACCTTACACATTTGAAGCTAGCTGGATGACTGGGCCAATCACTAGGAAACGGTGAGTTTTAGTCCTGCTTTAGCCATGAAAGACGACTTGGTGACTTTGGGCCAATCACCAGGAGATGGTGAGTTCTAGTCTGCCTTAGGCATGGATGCCAGCTGGGTGTCTTTGGGCCAGTCCTTTTCAGCCTGACCTATCTCACAGGGTTGTTGTGGGGGAAAGGAGGAGAAGGCTGCATTAGGCATGTTCGCTGCTTTGAGTTATCTATAAATAATAATAAAGCTGGGATATAAAGAAATATTTCTCCCTCGCCTGCTCTTCCAATGTAGACTGGAAAACCCTTGCCTCTTTCTGACATTCTTTCATTGCTTTGGTATCTCATAACTATTCTCCCCATTCCCCCAAAGTAACCCTCAGTATCCTGCTTCGAAGATTCCTTTCCCATCCCTTTGGATTCCAATCTCCACAACTCCCAGCCTTGGCCATTACAGGCTTTGCAGCCCAGCTCCTATGCAGAGCTGGAGGTTGGCTGGCCCAGAGACCCTGGCTTGGAGGTGCCACTTACCATATCGCACAAGGCCACATAGAGGAAGAGGCCCGTGGCCACAGTGAAGATCCACGCCTCAAACTCCTCCCCGGTGCTGACCGACAGGGCGATGTAGAGGCCGAGGAAAGCCGTCAGGGCACTCACAAAATTCAGCAGAAGCGCCTTCTTGACGCTCAGGCCGGCGTGGAGCAGAGCTGCAAAGTCTCCTGGAGGTGAGGGGCAGAAGAGGGGGGGCAGTGAGAAAGGACGGGAGGGCTTGGCTTGGCCAGGGCTAGCCAACGCCTTTGGCCAACGTTGATGGCTGCACCCTGTCCTTGGAATTCGGGACTCCCATTTCCACACGCTAGCACTGATCATGTTACTTTGCTGGGTTGTGAAATGTCTGCGAGGGAGATGTGGGTGAAGAAGGGAAGGGAAAGAAACGAAAGGAGGGGAAAAGGGGAGGGAAGCACAGTGGGCAGGAAGGAGGGAAAGGAAGAAGAGAAGAAATTGTGGGTGGAAGGAAAGGAAAGGAAGGGAAGGGGGAGAAAGGGGAGGGAGGAAGGAAGGAGAGATGGGAATGGGGAAGGAAGGAAGGAAATATGGGTGGGGGAGGAGAGGGACAGGAAGTATGGAGGCAGGGAGGGATGGAAGGAGGAAGGAAGGAAAGGAAGGGAGGGAGGAAATTGTGGGTGAAGAATGGAAGGGAAAGGAACAGAAGAAGAGGGGAAAAGGGGAGGGAAGGAAGGAAGGAAGATGGGAAGATGGATGGATGGAAGGAAGGAAGGAAGGAAGGAAGGTTACTGATGATGTTACAGGTGCCTTCCAGCCCCAGGGGGTACCATCACAAACACCCCCCCGACCTGACCCCCTCTACAGCCCACCTAGCTCGTGGGGCAGTTCGTGGCACAGGACAGCCAGGGAAGTGGCCAGTCCGGTCTTCCAGGAGGAGGAGAAGGCAGCTCCGATGGCCAGGCCGTCTGCAAAGTTGTGGATGGCGTCCCCAATGGTGATCATGTAGGGCAGCATGCGGAGCTCTGTGGGGCGAGAAGGGAAGGAGGCGGTTGCAAGGGGAGGCCGGCATTGCGTGGGGCTGGGAAAGGGGGGGGCTGGGGTGTGGGGGGAATACGAAGGCAGTTTGGGGTTTGATCCCAGGGAGCGGCTTCCATTCCGGGGGTCTCAATGCCCAGCACCTCAGGGGGGTTTGGGCTGGAGGCCAGCCTTGGGGGGTCCCAGGTCTTCTCCTCACCCCGTCCGAGTTCTGTCTTCGACACCTGTCGGCTAAAATCGGTTTCTTCTGCAGACATCTGAAGGAAACATGGCAGGAACTCCCTTGAGGCCCTTTAAGAAAAGGTGAATCCAGCCCCCTTTCCTCTGCTAACTGCTAGGCCACTCTCCTGCCCCTCCACACACCCCACTCCTTCCAGCACTGATGATGTTACCTTGATGGGTCATGAAACGTCTGCAAGAGGACAGCCAAGTTCAGAGAGCAGCAAGTGACTCACATTCTTCTCTTTCTCTTTCTCTTCCTTTTCCTCTTCTCCTCTTCCTCCTCTTTTT
>JAEANM010008102.1:0-17236 GCA_017656035.1 Myanophis thanlyinensis | reverse complement strand
TTTCGAATTTTTTTTTCGATTGTCCTCTTTTTTGGAAATCAAAATATGGTCACCCTAGGTCAATTGGACTTTCCGATATTTTTTTTTTCTTTCACTTCTCATCCAAGACGCCTCTTCAGCTCTGACTGGATGGTCGGAAATGGAAGGATTTCCAAGCCAAGGAAATTTGTAATTTAAGAAAAGCAATCTTAAATGTCACACAGTTTAAGGTGGAAGGATTGCTTGGTCTCATGTACACAAATGCCTTGGGTGGCCAGGCTCTGTGCAACAGTTTGAACTCTGTTGAATATATATATTTGATTTCATCTGTAAAAGACATAAAGCTCCCTCAGATCCCATCTGTTATATGGCTTGTCCAGGCAGAAACCTGAGGGATTTCTCTATGCCGTTGTGACATACAGCACTGCATGAATTAATCATATAAATATAAAAATCAAACTAAAGAAACCTCAAGCTGGTCACTTTGCGCCTTTGTGTATCAGACATACAGTAATTAATTATAGTCAAAATGTCAAATGAAGATTGGGTCTGAAGGGAGGCATACAAATACTTGTAGAGTCCAACAAATACTTGTAATAAGGTGTCATTGAATCAGGAACAAAACCTGACCTTCATTTCATTCAAGACATGGATTTTATGCAGACATCAATCTTTTTATTATAAGATTAATATATAATAAAATATATGTTAACATATATAAATATATATTTATAAAATAATAAATATATTTTATTATTTGTACCAAGACCAGTACCAGTACAAAAATAACTCAACCAAGCACAAGCCAAAAAGAACCATTAACAGTTTAACAGCTTAATTCATGGTATTCTTCTGTTAACAAGGCTGGATAGGATAGGACATATTTTTATGGCTAAGGTATGCAATTTATCAATTAACGCACATATAACATTATGGCAAGGTTGGTTTTTTTGTAGGGTTATGCACATGCAGTCATGACTGACAAAGAACAGGGGAAATGCAAATTAATGGAAAGGAAAAAGAATTCATAAGAAGCCACCTGTTTAATCTAGTTGCTATTGGTTGAACTGATCTAGTACTTGTGTCAAAGAATGCCAAACAAATGTATTCTAGAAACTTATATATATGGCCCGGAAAATGCCAACTTTTTTTCACTGTTACTTCCTAGCAGCTGGTACATAAAGCATGTTGCCTCTGATTCCCTGCAAACTCTGTTTATTCAACCTTAGAATTAATTTTTGAAATTCTCTTGCTTCAACTGCAGATAAGGATCTTTAGTAATTTAAAGGTCCACAGGCTTCTGAACAGGATAAATCTATTAGACAATGAAGGGAAGCTCAAGTGGAATCAGAAAATATCACTGATACCTATCCAAAGCCTTCTGGTTCAGGTCCAATTTGATCTTGTTATTATGACATGGAAAAAGAGATAACATTAAACTTCATTGGTGTACAACCTTCTAGAAATCCCAGATAAAAGTAAACATGATAGGATAGTCAATTGAAAATCCTGACACAACCTAAATGTTGTCTAGTTGGAGAATTCCTTTCTATTCCAGTTTCTTCATCCAGGAAGCTTTATGTAAAATTCAAAGGATAGGGCTTTAAACATTTGTGTCAAAAGTCCAGGAATAGCTGCCTTAAATCATAGTGGAAATGGTCTGCATCACAAGAAACAAGAGTGCAATCAAGTAGTTTTATATATTGCAATGATTTAAAGACAATTTTCTTTAAAGCAGTGAAATCACTAAAAATAGGGAATACAAGAAAGAGACAAAATAATATTAGATCAATCAAAATAACTGTAGATATGAACATAAGCCTTGGGGATATGGCAAATAGAAATTGAAGAGGAATAGCTGACTGTGGCAAACACCAAGACACAAGTTCCTTCAAACTGCTTTGCATAAGGAGAGAATAGGGGATTGCCCACTTATGCTCCAGTCGGCTTTTCCCACATGAGACTGCAGGACAGTGGTGTTCTGTGGCTTTTGAATGCGGGGAAATGATGGCATTATCCATCACATTTGCAGTCACTAATAGAGACTTTTAAAGGACACTAAGTTTGCAGACCTCATTTTCAGTAATCACTGTTAGAAATTGTTCATTAACCAATTGCTAAGCTGTTAGACACCTTTGGCATGACAAGTTTGAAAAAGCAAGGTGAGTATCCCTTTAATCCTAAATGAAAGAAATGTTTAATTATAAGCTTAGAATTTAAAGAATCTAAAGTAGACCAGAAAAATAAACAGGAACTTGATCGTATCATTATAAATAAACTAAATGTCCAAATAAAATTGGAATAATGAAACCTTTACAATAAAACATTAATATTAATTATAAAGTAGTCACAGTGTGTTGTACAAAATAGATCTGCTTTCTAGTTTTTACAAGACACAACATAAATTATTTCATTTCAAAAACTGGACAGTAGAGGGACTAAAGATTTTAGGCAGCAGAAGATATGCAAGATGGTTATGACAATAAAAATACTAAAAAAGTCTTTCAAAGAATGGGATCAGAAAAAGTAGCCAACTCTCAACGATGTCAACAATAATATCTGGTTATGTGGACAGACCATGAACAAAATATATTGTATGATTGAAGAAATGTCAGATATAGAACAAATATTATCTGACAAATTAGAAATGGTATAAGAGATGGATATACAACCGTTGGTAAGCCAACAGAGTGATTTAGAAAAGGATATTTTACTAGACATACAAAAGAAACTGGATAAAATTTTAAAAAGAAATATAAATGACAAATCAAGAGAGTGACCTGGATAATTTTTCCATTAAACTTACAAAAGAAGCTGGTTAAAATCTTGAAAATTGGCCTGTGCAATGGATGAAAAACCAGAAGTGAAATTCAGCTGGTTCACACCTGTTAATCTGTAAAGATTAACTTTACAGGGTTAATCCTGTAAATAAAGCAATTGTTTCTAGCCTAATCTTTATTGCCTTGCTCACAGAAACTGCCTCTCCCCTTATTACATTGTAACTTTGGTGAAGTTTAATTCTGTGCTTGGTAATGTTTAATCCTGTGGCTATGCCCACAGAACCGGTAGTAAAAAAAATTGAATTTCACCACTGGATGGAACAAACAAGCATTTAGATAAACCAAATATTAAGACTGTTACAAGTAAAAAGAAGAGATGTAAAGTTGGTTAATTTGACCAAGTTTAAAATAAGATGTATTGTCTGGCTATTCTCTTGGACTTTCTGTGGACATTACAGCTGTCAATATGATGTTTCTTTCTTGGTAAGAGATGGAGTATTGGATAAAGAGATAAATGTAACAGAAGGGAGAGAGAAGAGTTATTAAATTTGTTTATACTGTGATGATGGCTGGAAGTCACATTTTATCTTCATTATAGTTTACTTTTTTCCTTTTCTTTTTCTTCATACTTTTTATTCCTATTTTTTTCTTTAGCTTTAGTTTGTGTTGCATTTTACTATTAAAATTCTTCATAAAAATATAGATGGATAAGAGAGAAAAGAAAGAGAGAAAGAGCGCGAAATAGTCACTTATTTCTTGCTCAATTAGGATTAAAACGTGTTCATTGCAGTTCATTGCAGAGAGGATATCTGTGAAATGATAATCTAAGTATTCTTCTTGAATACTATTCTATTATTCATTTAGTTCTTGGACTTATATTCTACCTTGTCATTCAATAGGATTTCCTTCGTCACTACTAAGAAGTAGTGTTAACACCAGCATTGCCGCAAGTATTCTCTTCTTCACCTTTCTAAAACAGGAGTGAATAACCTGTAAACAGATAACTTAATTTTCATTGGTTGTGCCATTGTATTAAAAAAAAAGATACACATGAATAGATTTTGTTAGTGATAGTGGATTCCATCTATTCAGGTTTCTCAGAATGAGCTCAATTTATCAAGTGCTTTAAGAAAGCACTTAAAAAACACTATTGTATTTTTCCAAAAGCATAGGTTTGTCACACTGATGGACATTTATATAATGGTACATAGAATCACATGTATAGGTTCTTTAAAGAGAATTTTAAAACACTGTTTCCAAGGGAGGCATGCATATTTTCAAAATAAAAATAAGACAGGAAAACATAGGTTGTTGTCATTTAAACAATTAAAACACTTAACTTGCACTGTGATCTTATAGAGATACTCCAAGCTCCAGTTAATTAAAAGGTGCTTCCTTTAAAAAAAAAATGGATGGGATCAGTTTTAATCTTTATAATCCCACTAGAAGCATGAAGGAACCTTTCAAACATTTCAGTCCCAAAATAAATGTCATAATAAGAAGATTGATCATATCTTTATGCTCTAGCTGCTCATCTATGTGGCAATAAAAATTTAGAGAAAGGGAGAAGACAGAAACATTTTATACTTTTTCTATAATTATGAGCTCCTTTTTATAAAATAAAATGTAATACTAATGTTAATTATTATGGAGTTGTAAATATATAGGTAAAGAAGATTGTTGAAATGTTTTTGTTTAAACATACAATGGTTGTTCAAAGGTATTTGATCTGGTCTTTGCAGGATAAATGTCCTATATGATACAGTGTTATTTTTTTATAGTAAAACCCAAATGCCTGATTTGTCTCTCCTTGGGGCAATAGATGTAAATGAAAACGTCAGATGTAATGTGTCTGTTGTCATTCTCATATTGCAATTAAATATAACAGAGGAGATTTCAAAGAAATAGTTGCCAGTTCTTTTTAGTCAAATATTCCCTTTGATGATATGGGGGAATGTCAGAATTATAAATAGCTTGTTTTCTTATGCTTGTGTTTCCAAGTTCCCAGCATCAGCATGATTCTGCATTGCATACCATATTCTTTGTAATTTACATTTTCAAACATAATCCAACTACAATATTAGTAGGCTTCATCCAGGGTGGGACTTTGAGCCAGAGTCCATTATCTCACCTAGCAGAATAAACGAGAGGCCTAAGTGATTTCTCTGTTATCATTGGCAGATACCATCAAATTTTGTCCACTGGTAATTGTTGCATCTTAGAATGTCTTCATGCCACTATGTTTGATGGCAATAGTCCCTTCTCCATTAGATACCCCATTCCCTAGCTTTTGCTGCAAACAATGCATGCTCAGACTCTATTAATGTGAAGGGTTCTAAGCTCTCATTTCCTGGTTTCATTTTGGTTCACTTAAACTAATCAAGACCAATGGGTCATCTTTAACTTTTTTTAAAAAAGTGCTGGTAACTAAGAAAAACAGGAATAGTTTTCTATATGCAAGATATACAAGAGATGTACAAGAGCTGTGGTGACACAGTGGTTAGAATGCAGTAAAGGTCAAGGTTCCCCTCGCACGTACGTGCTAGTCATTCCTGACTCTACGGGGCGGTGCTTATCTCTGTTTCTAAGCCAAAGAGCCAGCGCTGTCTGTCTGATGATGATTCTGTGGTCATGTGGCCTGCATGACTAAATCACAAAGGCTCACAGAGCACTGTTACCTTCCCACCAATATGGTCCCTATTTTTCTACTTGCATTCTTACATGATTTCAAACTGCTAGGTTGGCAGAAGCTGGGGCAAGTAGCAGCAGCTCACATCCTTAAGCTGCTCCAGGAATTCAAATCGCTGAACTGCTGACCTTTCTGGTTGACAAGCTCAGTGTCTTGGCCACTGAGGCGCCTTAGTGCATCCCTTAGAATGCAGTATTGCAAGCTAATTCTGTTGACTGACTGCTACCAGCAGTTTGGGAGTTCAATTCTCACCTGCTGAAAGTCGATTCAGCCATCTATCCTTCTAAGGTTGATGAGATGAAGAGCCAGATTGTTGAGGGCCATATGCTGACTCTGCTAACTGTTTAGAGAGGGCTGTAAAGCACTGTGAAGTGGTATATACGTCTAAGTGCTATTGCTATTGATATCTATAGGTATATAGTAGAAAAGTGTGTTTATGTTATTATTTGGGACAGATCAATACAACCTTGTTTTGCAGTTTAATCTTGGGATGGCTTCATTTCTTGACTCTGGCTCTTGTCAGTTGTAGCTCTGAGGTTATTAAGTATCCACTCTACCAGAGGACAATGCTGCAGGGCAATTGCACCATAATTTGAAATGACATCATGTACATTTTCATCCTTCATTAAGTCCAACGTTAC
Source organism: Myanophis thanlyinensis (assembly GCA_017656035.1). Taxonomy (NCBI): domain Eukaryota; kingdom Metazoa; phylum Chordata; class Lepidosauria; order Squamata; family Homalopsidae; genus Myanophis; species Myanophis thanlyinensis. The sequence goes on along the minus strand of JAEANM010008102.1, from coordinate 11,147 downwards.
TAAAGTTCAGCACTGCCTTCCAGTCCTCAGATTATAAAAGGAGAGATGAGGAAGTCTGGCTCTTATCTTTCCCCCCCTCTACTTTTGCATGGTTAAAAATTAACAACTATAAAAGACAGAAAAAACACAGAAACATTATATAAAAATATACAAATTAAACAATCAAATTAGCATTAGAATGATATAAAAAAACAACTTTTGACTGTAAGTTTGAACATAAAGAACATAAAATATATATGTCTAATAACAACAGTAAAATACACAAAGTTTCTGTAATCATAACAGATCTAATCATCAAACCATACCCTAATTTTTATCTTTCTCAAACGAAAAATAGCTTCCAGGCAGAACCAATGCTAGATTTAGTTTCATCAATGGAGTTAGTTTTGCCATCCCTGCTGGTTCTATTAATTTCAGGATCCACTCTTCAGTTGTGGGCATTATCATGCATAGAAACAAAATCCCAACTTTTCTTTCAATCTGCTTATCTGTGATACTTAAAACGAAGTTTTAATCAGTTCAGTTTAACATCCATTTTTAATATCCGATTCCTATATTTTTGGCAGTCTTACATGCCCATCGAAGATGATAAATCCACACTGATTACATTTTCAACCCTCATTTTATATTCCCTTATACCTTTTTGACAATGACTCAGGAGTTATATATATCATCATTGTGACACATCATTTTATTTTAAAAAAAACCTTTCAGATTATAGTTCAGTGAAAATCCACTCAACGTATTTTCCCATTGATTAATCATAATATTTTATCCAAAGTTTTTTATCCATTTAATTATATACTCCTTAACATTTTTATCCTCCTGGTTCATTTTTGACACTAATTTATATACCTTTGCAATAATATTAATCATTAATATATAGATTCATTTCAAAATCTGTTTCTTCATCTGCAAAACCAATTTTTTTATCCAGTTTAAATCTGTTTGCTAATTGTGAATAGCCAAACCATTGACAAATACAACCCTCAGTTTCCAACTATTCTCTTATTTTCAAGATAGGTTCTGCTTCAGTAAAGATCACAAGATCAGCATAAGTCAACCAGGTTTATCTAATTATCATTTCTCTTCTTGCCGAGAGAAGCAAAATTCTTAAAAACACACACTAAAATTTTGCTGGCTAACAGCCATTATAAATAAATTGGAAATTGACATATTTCTCTCCAAACCAAAATTGTACAGATAAATATAATCTGCTGGGAATAATATTAATACGGTGAAAAACAGTATTATAAACAGTGAGTAAATTTAGCTGAATGTATCCATTGCACAGTTTTCCAGAATTCTTTGCTAGTATATTAGCTTTTTAGCCAAAGCTATTTCTCATTTCTTTAATCCCATTCATCTAATGACAGTTGCAGCAATAGCGCTTAGACTTATATACCACTTCACAGTTCTTTACAGGCCTTTCTAAGTGGTTTATAGAGTCAGCATGTTGCCCCCAACAATCTTGGTCCTCATTTTACCCACTTCAGACAGATGGAAGGCTGAGTCAACCTTGAGCTCCTTAGGATCGAGGAATCGAATTCTGGCAATGTAAGCACAGCTAGTCTGTAATCCTGCGTTCTAACCACTGGGCCACTACCTCAGTGTACTTTGGTTCTCCAACTTTATTATAATTATCAAAAATCTAGCCACACCTCCCTCTTCCGATTTCCCCCACAACAACCCTGTGAAGTGAGTTCGGCTGAAACAGAGTGTTTGGCCCAAAGTCAAACAGCTGGCTTTCATGGCTAATGCAGGACTTGGATTCAGAGTCTTTCATTTTTCAGCCTTCTGCCTTAGCCACAAGCCCAACCTGGCTCTCTCTTTTGTGGCGCTACCTTAGCTGGGTGTTGTTGTTTCTTAATGGAAGAATATGAATTGATACGTTTGGCAGGGCAACTAATTCTAAGCATGAACAAGTGTCACAACAGAGCTACCAGTTTTCAGAAATAGGCTCTGAAACCTATCTAACCACTTGTTTTCATTTGCAGCCTTGATTGCAGGTTCCTATTTCTGCATGAAATCATATAATCAATGAAGTGGATAATGGATAAAATGTGCTTTCTTATGCCTTTCAAAGGTACCATTTTCTGAGAGTCAAATGGCACAGCAGAAGGCACTTTGACCTGCTCTTTTGACTCCTAGCCTAGCATAGGAGCCTTGGTGGTGCAGTGGTCAGAGTGCAGTACTGTTCAAATCCACCAGGGTCAAGATTGACTTCCATCCTTCCGAGGTGTGTAAAATGAGGGTCCAGTTTGTTGGGGGCAATATGCCGATTCTGTAAACCGCTTACAGAGGGCTGGAAAGCACTATAAATCTAAGTGCTATTGCTATTGCTAAAGCATGACTGAAAAAAATCCTATGCAAGAGAAATTATTTCAAAAGGCTCTCAGTAAGAATGTTCACTGAGAGGCAGTTTACATGTCACAACTAAATTTATCACGTTTTTAATATTCAAGGCCATTTGCAATGGGGTTTTTGTTGTTGTTTTTACAAATGTTGATGATCATTGCTAATAAATGATGTGCTTCACATTTCTGTATGCAAGTGCTGAATGAGTCTGGTAGGGGCTGAGAATACACTCTTTAGTGATATTTCCTGTGCACAAAACACATTAGTGTAAGGTCACCATGGGAAAAACAGTTCACAGCCCTCTGACTCCTGTAAGCAAAGACTAGAAGGTGTGACTTCTCAATAGCCACCTCAGTTCTCTGAAATAATCTTTCTGTTGGAATCAGACAGCTCCTTCCTTTGATTGTAGGTTGAAAATAGAGTTATTTCCAGAAAGCTAAGAAATTGTCATCTATTTATGATCAATATTAATTTTTTTATGATAAGGATTATTATACTTTCAGATTATAATATAGTTAATACTGTAACATGCATGTTTAGAAACATCCTACATTACACAAATAGGTGAGACTAGGAGGTGTGTGTGTGTGTGTATGTGTGTGTGTGTGTGTGTAACAAGAAAGCAATATAATAAATAAATATTACTGGGTAGGATACAGCACAAGTATAAAGAGGCAAAATTGGTAACAGCTGTGGCAATTTGGGTATTAGTCTACAGGTAGACCTTGACTTACAACTGGTTGTTTAACAGCTATTCACAGTCATAATGGTCTAGAATTGGTGCTTTACAACCCATAAAGCATTTCTGGCCATCATTAAACGTTGTGCCAATCTTCCAAATCACATGAACGCATTTCCAGTGCTTGGCAACTGTTCACATTTTCAAATAGTTGACACTGACTTTTGATCATGTGATTGCCATTTGCAATCTTCTCTGCCAGCTTCCCCAGAAAATCAATGTGAAAGTCAGCAGGGAAGGTGGCAAGTGGAGAGCACACTGATTTTGAGATCTATTCCTTCAGCACACCAAGGGACTTCCCCTCTCTTCCATGCTGGAGGAATAGACCACAAATCTAGCAAAAACATCTAGCACCATTGTTCTGAGCTCTTAATCGCACAATGCGGTCAGGAAAGTGTTTTTGTTCCCTGAAGGCCAACACAGAGAGACTGAGGAGAAGCTTCTTTCCACAGGCAATACAGACTCTAAACCAGAAACCATAAGAACACCCAAGACTATAACAAGAGCCCTATTAGTATCTCATTCCTAACTTTCCCAACTATCCCTAACTTATTTCCTAAGCTATTATCTTGCTCTACTACCAATCGCGGTTGCAGGCGGTTGCATAAGCATTTCACTGCATATTGTACCATGTATGACTGTATATGTGTCAAATAAAATTTGAATTTGAATTAAAATGATGGCGTTACCTAGCATTTTAGTTTCTGCCTCTGTGGAATGGGAAATGTTAGCAAACACCATTCTTCTCACAATCACTTTCTCCAGTGGGGCAGGAAAAGGACTGAGGACTCCCATGTATTGAGGGAAGCTGAGGCCTTCTCCCCACCACACTTGGAAGGTTGCCAAGGTCTCCCTGGCATTCTGACTAAAGATCACAACTGGGGGAGCCAGAATTGAGATCATTGAGCAATGAGGCACATAGCATCTTTCTTAATAACTACTGTACTCAACTACCAATATTCCAGGCCTAATTGTGGTTGTAAGTGGAGGATTACCTGTATTCTACATGAAAGCTATTGGCAAGCTAGATGTGAACTGGACACATGCACCTAATATTTATTGACCAATCTTCCTAACTTGGTATCTTGTAGATGTATTGGATTGCAATTTCTGGAATCACTGTTTTGGGGAAAAGAGTAATTTGAAACATAAGGAATATTTTCTATCATGGTCTGATTATGATGACATTGTGGTTTCGAGTTTGCTTCTGTGAAACTCACTTTGTTATTTTATCTCCATTATTTATGGAAACAGCCATTAATACTTCACATCAACAAAATAAAATTTCCTTTGTGATCCATATTGAGCTATATGCACACCTTGTTTACATAATTCTTATTTATGTAATAAGAGGATTGTAAATTGATTTTTCAAAACTAAGTGAAATTTGATGTGCTGATTATGCTTATTGGCTGTTTCTTTTGAACAAATGTGGTTCAAGGACAAAGAGTGGGAGAAACTTTTCGTTTAAGAGATCTATCATTTACTGCCAAAGGATTTCTGCTCTGATGCCTCATATGTGTTCTGCTCTTCAATGGAACCCCTACAAGATCACTCAATCATGGTAAATATTTAATATTTTCTAACCAGAGTTGCATAATAATTCAAAAACTGGTGTTTATCTTTCCCATCAGAAGGACCATCTTCAAATATTTTACTACCTATACATGCTGTCCATTAAACAGCTATATTGAAAGCTAATTCTTTCTTCCACATCACCAAGGGAACAATGTCCTGCAGCACATTAGAGAAAAACAGTCTCATTTTGATTAGGGCAGGACAAACTTTAGGGCATATATAGCATTCTGTCCATAGGAGTTCCCTGCTGTTCTATTACCATTCCATATGATGTCTTTCTCATACTGTATTCAAAGATACGGACCTCACCATTTACTGCCACTGAATTCAACAAGTATTCTATCACCCTTATGGCATACCAACTAAACTCAAAGTTCCTAAACATCAAAGGGCCTTTATTCTGGCAAAATGTCATGTCTTCCCCTGAACAGTCCTTGAAGGCCAATACAGAAGGAACACTTACCTGGGAGACAATGGTCCTCTGAGTGTGGACACTTGAACACTTTCTCCAGTTCTTGTATTATGGAGACATTTACAGTAGCTTCATCTCATCCTTACTTGCATGAATACCAGAGAAAAGAGGACAATTCTATAGCGTCATGCTGCTCTTCGTAACCAATCCTACTACAACATATAGTATTGCTGCAGGATTGGTACCAGTTATACTCAGCAGCACACAAAATTTGTCAGAGGATGAACTTGTGCCATAAACTAAACTAATTGAACACCTATATTACAGTACTCCATACAGGAGCTCATGTGTTATTTGAGCTCCAATTTTGCTGCATGGCACACAGTGGTGGATCCTCATGTAAACAGAGAGGTGTAAATACATATCCAATGTCTGTTGAATACACTCTTAGACTAGCTGCTTCTTTGTCTTCAAACTCAGACAGAAACTGTTCCAACAGTGGTGCCTATAGGGCGTAAGCTGAAGCTAAGCAACAAGCAAGTGTTATTATTAGGGCTTCTCTGAGAAATTGAAAAGGCAGATGCTATGCCTTCCTTCCCTTAGCCTAGTACTCTACCAAGCAGTAGGACTGGTTATGATAAGGACTGTAGACTAAATAGACCACATTCACCCATAGCATTAAAGCTTCATAATGTAGATTTTGCTCTATTGCCATGGTGGTGAACCTATGGAACGTGTGCTGGAAGGCATGCAAAGCCATCCCATGAAAAATGCACAGCACCTCTGGCTCCTCATCCTGTTCTCGTGCAGCAATGTACACCAGCCTGTGTGCCGGCTTCATGCCGGAAGAGCACGCAAAACTATCCCATGAAAAATATGTAGCACTGTTGGCTCCTCATCCCATTCTTGTGTAGCAATGCACACCGGACAGCTGGCTTTGACACAAGCGGAAGTGGCGAAACCCAGAAGTGCAGCATCCCAGCATGCACGTGTGCTCCAAGAACCAGCTTACCGGCTGGCCAATGTGTGCATATGTGCCAACCAGCTGTTCATTGCATACACATGCACGCTAGGAACCCAGAAGCCCAGCCAGCCAGCTCTCAGAGTACACGTGCACTGGGATGCTGCACTTCTAGGTTTCGCCACTCCCATGCACGTGAAAGCCACCTGGCCAAAACACATTGCTACACAAGAATGGGACAAGGAGCCAGAAATGCTGTGTGTTTTTCATGGAATGGCTTTGTGTGCCCTTCCAGCACGAAGCCAGCACACAGTGACATAAAAGATTCTCCACCACTGTTCTATTGTATTCCAGGAAGTTGTGGTTTATTAAGTTAATTAAATAAATGATGGATTACCATTACCAATGACTGTGATTGCTTATGATCACACATATCCAGGCCAGGATTTTAACCATTGTTTATTACATTTGGTTATCTGGCAAAACACTGGGCTGCTCATTCACCTAAGTAAGCCCCTACAATTAATCACATCATCTCAATATACTCAGTAGAGCTTATTCTTGAATTCTTCTCCAACAGAGGTTCCTTCAGTATGTAAAGCAGAATGAAGACATATCATTAATGTGCACTTCCTTCCAAGATCAAGTGTATCTTTAAAACAAAAACAGGAAAATATTAATTCTATTTACCAAGATCATTAAGTAGTTAATTAAACAACCAAGTTTATAATTCTAAAGCCCCTTTTCCAGTACTAAAACCCTTGAATTCAATGGGGATTTGCTTGTAAATAGACATGTATATGTAATCTTGACTTCATTCCAAAGATTAGGTAAAATTCTAATCCACGCATTATTTAACTTGCTTCACTTGGGGCACCTATGTTTCAACTATAAAGGTTCTTAGAGAGAATTAATGTCAGAGTCAAAATAATTAATGCAATCTAAGAATATTTAATACCAAAATACTTAGTAAGAATAAAACATTTTAAAAAACAGGGTGAAATAAATTGATCTAGGTGAATAGCATAGATTAGTCTCGTGTCTTGCCAACAATGTAACGGCAGTTTTGAAATTCACGAATCTGAAATAAGCCTGTGAACCTGGGATAGCATTCAATTTAAAGAAGAAACACGGTCGTAATTTGTATTGAAATTCTGTGAGCCTAGATTTAGTAGTGAAGGCTTTTTATCAAATGAATTCTGATTGCAATAGAATCAAACATATTTGAATATTTCATAGCAAAGCATTGGTCCTGGGGAAACGGTTCATTTCACTGTGGTACTGTAGTGTATATTGTTGGAATGACAATAAAGCCTATTTGACTTTGACTTTGATAGTTCAAGATAAAGTTGGGTTCAGATTTCCATCACCTCATTTTTGCTGCAATTGTAATGTTAGTTGGCAGTAATTGAGTTGTACTTTGCAATTGCTTGGTGCAGATATTTCTCAGCAATAGACTTGATTGCTAAAGAAAGATTTTATTTTATTTTTCTTTTTACACTAGCTATTATTCATTGCAGGATTGATTGCTTTATCAATCCTGCAATGAATTGCAGCACAATCATTTTTTCAGATATGGAATGGCAAGAGCGTAACTATATCCTACCTAGAAGAATCCTGATCTCAGAGTTAACAGATTTAGCTGGCATATTATCAAGGGTAATCATTTATTTAAACATGACTTCCTGAATCAAATACAATTCTTTGGGTGTCCAGCATATTAAACCACAACCTCTAGTTTATAAGCAACAATATCATAGACAGCATAGCTATTTGGTCTTCTTCTATGCCATTATATATTTCTACTCTTTATTTACATTTTTAGGCCTTTAAGGCAAGAGGAGTAAAAAAAAAACACATTTATATCTTCACAAAATCCTGGACTTGAGAGACATTCATTGCCCTGAATCAATCGGCAAATTTTGGGGCTGAGTAAGCTTGGATTCTGGTTCATTTTGGTTCCAGTCTGTCACACTTTGCTCTAATGCAAAATTAGAAAGTTGTTTCAATAGTTGCCTTCTCCTTTATTCATTTTAATCAACCTGGGTAGCAGAGAAAACAGGAAGAGGTAGAATGAATAAACTGAAAAATCCAAGAGAAGAAAAGTGCTCAAGGAAGAAGTGGTTAGCCAAGATTGGATTTTATTTCCAACAGTTTTGGGTATATAATACACGTGTACGTTGTGTGCAAAGATTTGTGCAAGGCATGCACACATTATAAATAAAATAGCCTGAGATTACAATAAAAAAGGGTAAAGTCAGGATTAAAAATGGATTAATGAAATGAATGTTCTATTGTCTTTAAAACAAGGTACTTGATTTATAAAAGTAGCTGATCCCATATCTGTATATACAGTACGTGTACAAACTGCTCAACAACCATGGGGAACAGAAGAGAAACAATGAAAACAGACTCAGGTTGCAGAAAGAATACAATGCATAAAGGACATAGAATAAGTTCTCTATCGCAGGCACACATTTCTAGAGGGACAAAAGTAGAGCAAGGATAGTAGCCTTCTCTCCAATTCTTGAAGCAAGTGAAAAATCCTTTTCTCTCTATATTACTTTCATTTTGGCCACTTGCTTGCAACATTTACACTCCCTACTCACTTTCAACAGTGTCTTCCACTTTTATTTAGTCTCAGAAACAAGAAGAGACCTCCACAAGCATTCTCACTTTTGTCTCCTGTCAAACTCATGATGATGGCTTCTCTTTTTGCCCATGCTCACTTTTGGGGTATTTATTTTCATTACTGCATCCGTGACCCATTTGCTCCCTTTTTCTTCCTTTGTTATTCTACTCTCACTTCAGGTAAGAACTAGCACTTCCCTCCCCATATGTAGGTGTTTATTTTTCAGGTGGGGGAGATCTTGGATAAATGCTGTGTCTCTAAATCAAGGCTTGGCTGTTGTATATGTGGGGACTCAAAAGAGGGTTTCAATACTGTACTTAGTTCAAGTTACGACAAGTCATGGTTTGTACAATGTCACAATACAGAGTGAGCATAAGAGTTTGTAAGTTGACTACTGAGAGCAAAAGAAGTTCTGCTTTCCCAAGTTTGAAAAAAAATGATGCAGCAAATGAAATATGTAGTAAAAATTACAGCAGCAGCAGCAATAGTAAACTGAAGATGTTGACATGGAGATGCCAAGCAATGTGAGCATAGGAAGGTGCCATGAGTTCTTCAAGTTTCCAAGTCAAGGATTGCAAATTCAGATCCAAGTAGTTATTGTACAACATCACTAACTACTCATCCTAATTATTACATTAGTTAGGAAAGCTGAACAAATTTATTTTGTAAAATTTCAGCTGTGAAACTATAGTATAAATTCTCCCTGATAAAGCCAATCCATTCTCTAATTCAAGCCTTTAGCTGAGGCTAAGTCTAGTTTTTGCAAATCTGGCATCCATAAAACCTATGCCCAAGCAATCAATTATTTAATGCTCACGCAATAAAATATTCCAGAGTGGATTATTTTTTTTCATTTTTAAAAATAAATTTGCTTTTATTCATATCATTCCCACGGGTCAGACTGACCCTGCATTCAAATATGCTGTATCTGCTTGTATTCAGATTATTGAATACATTTTGGATGCTATTTCTCTCAAGATGCTGGCAGAGATTTTCCAATGCAATTTTAAAGGACTGAAAGCAGAAGATCACAGCTTCCAAATTGCACAAGAGTCGCCCTTGTCTCCACTGCCTGCTGCTATTGCTGGGAGAGAGTCTTGTGCAATTTAGGAACCATGAGACATAGCTGCTGCATTAGCCCATCCCAAAAGCTTTCAGGATAGTCTAAAATGGCAGCTATGTCTCACAACTGCTAAATTGCACAAGATGTTCTCCCAGCTACAGCAGCAGCGAGAAGCTACAGCTGCCCTGGAGCGTCTCCACAAGGCTCCCAGAAGCTTTGCTGTTGTAGCACATTCCGAATTGATCTTTTTAAAGGTAACAAGAACCGTTCGGACTCAAGCCACTTCGGCAGAGGCCTCGGGGCAAGGCTGGAGTTGGGAAATGGTGCTTCCCTTGACCTGGTCTTGGTGATAGGGGATCAGGCGGACGCCTTGGGACAAGGCCTGAGTCAGGGACTATGTGGCGCATGTCATGTCATGTGGCGCATGTCATGGAGCTGCTGCTGTGGCAAGACACAGCAGGCAAGGCCAAGGACTACCTAGGCCTCACCACGCATGCAATGTAGCAGTTGCAATGCAGCAAGTACCCAAGCCCATTATGAGGGAGGGGAGTTGGCTAGCTAGGTTGTGACTCACAGGCTCACTTACCTGGGCAGATCAGCACCACTCAGTTGGGCCGCAGGCATCATTCACGTGGGAACTGGGAAGGCAGGCTTCTTCCCTGCGTGCAAGCATAGCACACAGTGACAATGTGCTATGTCAGTGAGGCACACGAGATGAGGAGTGACTGGGTGGGGCATTGCACGTGGGCAGGGCCGAGTGCTGAGTGGCCAATTGTGCAGGCAGGTATGAGCACTGAGCAGCTGATCGGACAAGGGGGAGTGAGTGGTGATCTGGCAACTGGGTAACCAGGTGGGGGGGCTATCCAGAGTCAATTTTACTGGTTCTCTGAACTAGTCCAAATTTCTGCTACCGGTTTAGGTGAACTGGTCCAAACCATCTGAATTTCACTCCTGATCTGAAGGTTGATGATGAAGAAGGTACATATCTTGAAGCACATGGGTCATCTTCAATATATTCTAATTACTATAGTAATATGTGGGTTGCAACTTTTTCCAACGTGCAAATCAGCTGCCTCTAGGAGATTTGTTTCCTTACATTTGTTACATGCTTTTTCTCTCCTCTGGTAGTTATGCTAGATTCCACACAGCAGCCTATTTTGCTTACAAAGCTATGCTTAGACTTTTGAGACTACAAGAAGACAGGTAATAAAATGACAGAAGAAAGTGGCTTCCGCAACTTTTAGAAGCATTTCTCTTGGGGGTGTGGTTATGGTCGTGGTGGTGTGAGAACGTTTTCTCCACTTCTTAGGGCATTTTAAGGAAGATCAACAAGGATTAAAGTGTTTGAAATGCATTGATAAGAGCCAAAACTTTTACAATCTACATCGGAAAGGCTGATGACCC
>JAEANM010008101.1:0-17238 GCA_017656035.1 Myanophis thanlyinensis | reverse complement strand
TCCTTCCTCCTCCTCTTCCTTTTTTCTTTTATTCTTCTATCCTCTTTTCCTTCCTTCCTTCCCCTCCTCCTTTTTCTTTTATTCTTCTATTCTCCCTCCCTTCCTCTACCTCCTCTTCCTTTTTTCTTCTTTTCTTCTTCTATCTTCTCTTTTCCTTCCTTCCTTGTTGCCTGAATGCATCCCCTCCTCCTATCCCATGTTCCCATTGCATGATCTCTGGCTTGAATGACTTGTAAGCAGAAACAACAATAATCAGGGACACCAGAGGACTTAGACAAGGGACATGGAGCATGTTTTTTAAGCATGGGCATCATTTGCTGGAGTTTTCTTTGAAAACATCTTTGTATCCAGCCCCATCGCAGAGGAAGTGCCTCGTTCCACCAAATGGAACAAGCAACAAGGAAAATGGAACAAGGCTCAGAATTCCAGAGGTGAATGGGATGGTTGAAACCTCCAGGCTTCTGTGCTCAATAATAATAATAATAATAATAAACCAAACAACAACCCCATCTTCACAGATCAGTCAAGGTTGCATTCAGAAGGAATGAGAAGACTCAGAGTCTCATGTGAGGCGGAAGCAAATACTGTGCTAATTTGAAATTTCACTACAGTGCAAATTGCGTAACTGGGAAGCAGATAATGAACACAAGGGGAAGGGAGAAAAAAATATCTGGCATTTTCTGCTAGGGAAGTGTGCTGGCACAGATACAAAGATGCACAACATCAGTTGGGGAGCAATGGCTTACTTTGGGGGTCAATCCTTAGAAAGGACAGGAATTTAAATGAGGATGAAAAACTAAGCATGGCTCCGCAAAAAAAGATGACAAAAAAGAGACCAGCAAACAAGACAGTGACGTGCTGAGTGGCCCAAATCCAGTGCTTGCAAACATTCCCGTTGGGTTCCACGGGGTTCCTGCCCTAGCAGATTGGTTTCAGGATCGCAGCCTTAATCTAACAATGAAAAATACCAACGCACCAATACTTTTCAACAACAACAAAAAATGAGGAAGGGGAAGAAGAAAAAAAAAGAGAAAGGAAGGTGGCAGTCACAAAGCTCACTCATACAGACACACACACACACCCACACACTTTGATCAAGTTCCTACTAGCGTTGGAGGGCTAGGGAAGGGCCCCAGGTTTTGATGGACAGTTGAACATTGAAGACATGTAAAGGTTCCCCCCACCCCTTCTTCTCTTCTGCTTGGTGGTGTCTGTTCACACGTAGGGCTCTTTGGGGCACCCGGAACCTGGCGTTGGATGGCAGAACGATGTGGGACAAGTAGACATCTCTTGGAAGTAAGACAAGGGACTAAAGACAGAAGAGACTTCTTGGCAGGCGCTGGTCGTGGTGGGAAGAATGAAGGGTTAGATCATCACCTGCGTCTGGTATCTCTAAGTGACACTTGTTGAAGTTCTACAGGGAAGAAGAAGTGGAAGATTTAATTGGATTTCAAGATTTAACAGGATCATTGCAAGCTTGCTTCACTTGGTGAAAAAGGCCACCGTGTGAGAGTAGCCTTACTGTCATGTGAAATCCATGTGACAGAGGTTCCTTCTCCCAAAACTCTACAGCAGGAGTATCCAACCTTGGCAACTTTAAGACTTGTGGACTTCAACTCCCAGAATTCTCTAGCCTGGCTGGCAAATTTTGGGAGTTGAAGTCCACAGGTTTTAAAATTGCCGTGGTGTCAGGGTTTCCAACAAAACTCCTCATATCCATTCAGCATTCAGAGACAGAGTCCATCCAAGTAAGAATTTATCAAACAAGTCATACTGGCACATCTAGGAAAACCCGAATCTGAACTTCCAGATTTTTCCACTACCCAAGTAAAATTCACAAATCCATCTCCTGCACCCATCAGACCATCATGTTGCCCAATCAATTAATGTCAAAAGAGAAACAATTTCTTCGTTTAACCCCCTCCAGATGCAGGCTGACCCATCCTTGACATTCTCCAAGGATGTTGTTTAGACTACCAACTACTCACTAAGAAATTACCCCTCCCAAATTCCCAGCCATTAATTATGGCAGCAATGAAGCTTCTGCAAATTAATATGGATTCCATAGCTGAGACATGGTTGGTCACCCCTGCTATACACTGTAAAGCACGACAGGTATGCACAGGTAATTCTCAACTTGTAGCCTTGATTAGCAACCATTCAAAGTTACAATGGCACTGGAAAAAGTGATTTATGACCAGTCCTTGCATTTAAGACCACATGGACCAAATTTGAGTGCTTGACAACCCTTCACGAACTTGAGCACTCTTCACAAATGTTTCCCTTAGCCACAGAAATGTTGGACTCAGTTGTGGTGGTAAGCTGAGAACTACATCTTTTTCTTTTCCTTAGAAATAAGAAAGACCTTCCACACCTCCACCTGAAATACTTAAGCCGTTGAATATTCCCAGCGCTACAGCAAAAGACCTAAAGAAAATTGGTCCCCCTGGTCACCCATCCCAGATATCTTATGGATCTTCAATGGCATGAGAGTGTCAGTGAACTTTTGCTCTCCCAAATGAGGGCCCACTTCACCTTTTCAATCTGGATAATTTTATAACTTCTCCTTTATTAACAAGTCTCTTTACTTTCCCTTCACCTTTGCAAATTACTCTTCAGATCTATCAAGTCATTTGAAGATGGGAGCTGAATTGGCAAGGGATAATTTAGCAGACAATCCCAGAAGTCGCTTGGATACTAGACAGAACTTAGAAGGGACATATTTGACAGCCTCCATCGAAGTTCACTTTTTCAAGGGACCTCGTTGTCCACTTTCCCAATGTAAGCAGGAACATTTGGACCAACAGATCATGGATATCAATGACACCCTTTTCTCTCAGGATCTATTTAAAACAGTGTTTCTCCACTGTGGCTACTTTAAGATGGGTGGACCTTGACTCCCAGAATTCCCCAGCTGGTATGCTGGGAGCTGAAATTCAGCTCATCTTAAAATTATCAAGGTTTGGAAATACTGGTTTAAACAGATGAAAAAGACCTGGGGAGAACAGCATGAATGTCCATGCTTGGCTGGGGAATTCTGGGAGTTGAAGTCTACTCATCTTCAAGTTGCCAAGGTTGGAAAACACTGGTTTAAGCAAGACCCTCCACAATTCTGCCAAATGAAAGCAGAACAAATTAGGACTGGAGAACAGGAAGTACAATGAAAGGAAGAGAGAAATGTCTTCTACGAAAGCTTTTGTTTGCAAGCCAAGTTGAAGTTGAAGGATTCTCTTTACTTCTGAAGAAGTAAAAATATGTCTATCAAGCCTTACACTTTCTGGTTTCTAGTCTCTTTCTAAAATTTACTTGGAACATCTACCAAATATACAATCCATTCAACAGGTGTACATTGATTCCCATTAGTGTCCAGCTAGCAAAATGATGTTTATCCTCTTCGCACAGTATGTTCATTGACGTAAACCCTCAATTAGGCTGTTGTGGAAATACAAACAGGGGTTAATTGAGCTACTCTACTAACTCCCCCAGGGGGTAGCTTGTAGCCGAGAACAGATATTAAACCAGCTCTTTTCTGTCAGCCGTAGTGTGGGGACACCGAGCTTATCAATTGTTCAATTGTGCAACAGGCAAATTTGTTGAGATTCAAAAGTGGCACGGTTCATAGAAAAACGGTAATCAGAACTTGCTGGAAAAACAGAGGGGGACTCAGTATTCCAAAATGTGGTTTGGAGGTTGGAACCATATCAGGGTTAGTGGGGCTGAGTTAAACAGGTTGTGAGAATACTGCAATGCACTGAATTGCGATGCAACAAGGAGGACTGGATTCACACACTACACTAAACCATGAAGAAACCCAATCAAAAGATAACATTCAACCATTTCAGCATATTGTGCGAAGGTGGCTGCTTAACCCGAACTGGTTAACCTTGTGGGCTGAATATCACACCTATCTCTGTATTCTGAACAAGTTTCCCCCAAAGGCTTTGCTTGCCATTAAAATCTTCAATTATCTTTTCTTTGGTGGGAAAAACCTGGAGGAGCTATTTTGAAAAGAATAGAAAAACCCCGGAGAACTGCCCACAGGTATTGCCCAGTTCCAAACTAAATGTTTTATGATGATTTTATTTGAGGAGGGCGATAAAAAAAAAAAGCCACACGAAATGCACCCTCTGAGATACAAAATGTCATTCTTGATTTATTGATGGTCGTGCTAAGCCAAGCGAATGCAGAACTTATATTGGAGAGGGGGGAGAGGGAGGGAGGAAGAGAGGGAAGAAGGAACGAAGGAAGGAAGGAAGGCAGGAAGGAGGTACAAGCTGGATCCCTTTGATGGCTTATCAGGAGGTCAATTTTGGCAGAAATGAAAAGTGGGGCTCTGTATAATGAATGTGAATTGCTATTTCTTGCCCGGCACCAGCAGTAAATGCAGGAAAAACTAAATAAATTTGTATGCATTCCAGATTACAGGTAATCCTCAATTTGCAACTGTAATTGCAGTCGTAAATCACTTCAAGTCGAGGCACCACAAAGTTACGATCATTTTTTTTAACATAGCCATAACAAATAGCACATAGACTTATATACCGCTGATATACTTCCAGTATGCTCCTTCCAGTCCGTGGAAAAGCCCCTCTCCATGGAACCGGTGCCTTCTCCCAACCCAAATGTTGGGGGCCACTGCTTTACAGCACTCTCTAAGCAGTTTACAAAATCAGCATATTGTCCCCAACAATTGGACCAACCCTGGCATGATAGAAAGCTAAATCAGCCTCATCAAGATCAAATTCCAGACGGTGGGCAGAGTTAGCCTGCAATACTGCATTCTAACAACAGTGGCGCTGCCACGATTCCAACATGGTTGTTCAGCAAATATTGTGCTCTTTAAGTCATTCCATTTTTCCCAGTGAGCATTATTATTTTTTGGGATGGGGGCCCGGAAACAAGCAATTAAATGACAGAAACCAGCACAAACCCCTTTACAAATTGCAGCCAAGCGAAATACTGGTTGTTTTGTTGTACAGAGGATTAAATTTTCATGCTGAGCTTGCTATCTGCAGATGTCTTCCCCTTGGGTTTAGACGCAGCGAAGCTTTGAGCCCCAACGACTGTCATACATACAGACAGGATTTGCTATCCAATGTCCTTAGAAGAATGAAGCCGATAGAGCATGTTGGGCATCCATCATGAGCATTCCAGACGATTAGAAATGAGGACGATCCTCTCCTCCTAAAACTTGCATTTAAAACTTGCAAGCTTGATGATTGAAAACTCAACCTATGGATGCTGCAAAGCCTTTTTCTCACAGGTAGCAAAAATAATGATAGAGTCTTGGCTGTACATCTTACATTTTGCAAGAGGGCAATTTAATTGTGTTTGAATGCATCCTATTATTAACCAAGAAATGTTATTTTACAAAGAAAAAAAAAAGTAATAACAATCCAGCAAGAACTGTCTGGGTCTCAGAATGCCGAGCATTGTTGTGTTTTTGTATTGATTTCACCCCACAAGGCAATCACGTCTACAAATAACCTCACTCTATTTTATCTCTTCCGTAATCTGCTGCATCGGTTATTGAGGCTGAAATAAGACGGGAGAGCTGTACATCTAACGGGGTGTGCAAAGCCCTTTCCATTCAGCATTCATGTTTTAAAAACTTTAAATCATGTTTTGAGAGCTTCTGAAAGAATTCTGCAGAAAGAACAGAGGGAGAGTTTTGTCTTGCCTGTCCAAAATCTAAACAAGTCCAAACCCATCGGCTCGTATGCACTCATAAATATCTCCTACCACAGAAACTATGTTTGCTTCCGGGTCACTATTTCAAAGATTTCCCACAAGCAGGTGATATTCAGAGGAGCTGAGCATCAACAAAGCTATTATTTTGGGGATCTTCTCTAGAGGAACTCAAGAGACATTCCAGCTTAGAATCCTTTCTGGAGAGGAGGAATCTGAGGTCAAAACCTTTGGTCTATATCTGCCATTTGCCAAGGGAAAACAGTCAGTCTTGCAAGATTCTTCTAATAAAGGCGATTGACATTAAAATGCAATCATACCTCGGCACTTGACTGTCTTTAAAACTCATCAAATTTGGTCCTTGACCCAATCTGACGCAAACATTTTGTCCTGGTACTCATTGTTTGTTTGATACTCGACACATAAGCTAGAATCTGTTGGGGTCGGCTGCCTTGTGACTCACTACCCTTTCTGACCAGGTCACATGTTATAAGTCACATGGTTTGTTTGGTACTCATCATGCCTCCCAGAACCGATTAACAATGAAGTACCACGGAAGTACCACAGTATCTACTTGGGGTTATTCCCAAGTAGTTCTGGTTGCTTGTGCATGATGTAGCTTCCACCTATAATCTACACTGGCTGGAGCTGAAATACAAGAGTTGAAATCAAACACTGTAGTCCTACAGAGTCTCAAGCAGAGGAAATAAACACCAAGGAGGTATAACAGAGGCAGAAGAAGGGAGGAAAAAAAGAGATATTTCTTTGGAAGAGCAAGAGACCCGACCGTCTCTTTAATTTTGACCATCACTAATTATTGGCCATCAAAAGAGAAGTGCAAAACCGAGTGTTTCTGACCATTCAAGGTCTCTGCTCCAGATTGTACTGCAGGTTGCAACTCTGGACTGGGAGTGCTTAGAATCGGTCTGAGTCTCTTGCCATCTGTCTTTTTTCCATTTCCTCCAATCCAACCTACTCGCTGAAGGGGACGTCAGTTCATGTCCAAGAGGTAGAGACACGGAAGGGAAAAAAAGAGGGATGATTCTACATTTATTAATAATAACTGCCAACTGCTGTGCCCTTTCCAGGGTCCTCCCAAAGTTCCAGTAGTCTCATTTACCAGCTAACACAATTTGAACTTAAATTACAGGCAACGAGATAAATTAAATTGAACGGGCACCAATGCCTCCTTTCCCCCCTCATTTTCTTCCCTTATGATCTTTATCTACTACAAAGACCCCAATTTATCTCTTTTCTATTAGTATTTCAAATGGGATGCCAAAAGTTGCAGGCGTGTTCTTGACGGATTGGCGGGTTTCCATTAAAAAGGTCTTGTTATGTTAGGCGGTTAAATTCCTGAAAAGCTCTGTTGTCGTGTTGGCATAATTCAGATGCCGGGGGCCACCGGTTCATATTTATGTCCGTTGCTCTGTCCCCTTTTGATCCCTTTTTGCAAAAAAAGCCAGATTCACTTAACAACCGGGTCACTAACTGATCCACTCGCAGTGATACACTTCACCATTGAGGCAAGAAAAGTTGTAAAAGTGAACAAAGGTCTCACTTCACAACAGAATTTTGGGGCTCAACAGTGGCCGTAAAGAGAGGATCCCCCTGTCTGTTTTTCAGCCATTCTCATCTTCTCTTGACATCTATCAAGCTCTCTGCAATTTTTCAGGCGTCTTAAAAATCTCTACAATTCACAAGGCTGAAAAACCCTCCAGGGAAAGGCAGGTAGGCAGGTGGGCAGGAGGAATAATATATATAAAAAGAGAGAGAATCAAGTTTCTGCAAAATCGTGCCTCCATTCGGAAATCTTGCCGCAACCAGATTACATTTTCAAACTGTCATCTGACAGGCTTTATTTTCAGAGAAGCTGGGGAGATTTCTGAAAATGTGGATTTGGCAGGATTAGCATCCTTTCACGGAGGATGATAATCATCATCATCATCATCATAAAAAAAACACCCCATCCCTCTCTGACGATAAAGATGATGATAAACAACCGCAATCGTTTAAAAAAAATAAATAAAAAAGGCCTCCCAAGGTAGATTAAGAAGATTAAGAAGATCATCAACTTTGTGAAGGGCAAATACCCAACAGAAGGAGAGGGATGGAGAAGGGATGGTGGGGGGAGGGGACCAGGAGAGGAAGGCTCCCCTCTCCATTTGTAGATGGGGTTCATTTCACCCAGGGAGGTGGGCACAATGCTAGCTTTGACAGAAGAAAGAAAGGCTGCATTGGGGCATGGAGACCCCCAAGAGGCTTTTTCTGGGGGTGGGTGGGCGGGTGAATGAGCTCGCCTCCAACGTTGGCCTTCACAAAAGTTCCCAGGGCCATTTGCTGGCTGGGGAATTCTGGGAGTTGGAGTCCATCCACCCGAAACACTGCCAATGCTGGTTTAGCCAAAGCCCCTTTGCAAGAAGCACAAGAGAATTTGGGTTTGATCTCAGCTCCGCCAGCCATCTTGGCTTGAGGGCTCCCAGATTTATTTGTTAGTTTGTCAGTTTGTTAGTTAGTTTGTTAAGGTGGAGTATTTATCTCTTTGGTGTTCCTTAATTTGTGTTGTGGTTTAGCTTTTGTAAAAATTGTATCTTTTTCATATTTAATTTTTCTTTTTTACTCAAAGCATGATAAAAAAAGGATCAATCAATGTAAACTTTCACCTGGCTGGTAACGGTTTGCTACAGAGCTTATTTTTAGAACCATTCTGCAAATTATGTCCTCATTTCTCTTTCCAAACCAGAATGTTTCTTTGAAAATAACAGCCTATTAACCATCACACATTCTTCTCGGTGTGTGGAAGTGTGTACGTGGGCCTGATTAATCTGCCTGATTCATCGGGAGCACCTTTTCAATCACTCCAAAGGTCTTTAATGATTACCCAAGAAAATCAACCAAATTCTCCAGCTCGGTTTGCAATTCCTTTGTCCTCCACCAGACATCCTCCCGCTTTCTTGCTGTGGACTGACAGAGTGTGCCATCTTGCTCTACTGACTTCTCACCTCACCCACTGAAAGGACATAAGTTCAAGATCTGGCCAAGCACCCCAGGTTTAAAATGAGCTATGCACCCTCACTGCTCAGGAGAACATCAAAGCCCCTCTAAGTTCCTGAGATGTCCTCATGAAGAGCTTGATATCCTGCTGACATGACAAGAAGATTACCAAACTATCCAGGTCTCCAAGTCATGTCGAAGCAGACAGACAGTTCCCTCCTTGTTCCTTCCAGGAGAAGAGCTATAAAATGTGAAGGTCACAATAACCCAGAAACAAGACATTATGCTCTTTCTCCAGATCTCTTCTGATCAGAGAGAAAGCCAGAGAAACTAGATCAGGGATCCCAATCTTTTTCTACCCACTGCTTTTAGGCAGATGGTTTTGTCCTCCTACTAAATCAGGGATCGCCAACCATGGGCAACATTAAGACTGGTGGATTTCAAGTTCCAGAATTCTGCACTAAGTAATTTGCTTTCCTAGTCTTAGCAATAAAAATATTCAGTAATATTTATAATGACTCTCCTTTCAAAATGTGTGCAATTTCTGTCCCCCACCTCCAAATTCACTTTGCCTTTTTGGTGGTATTCTTCAGATGGGTGATCAGGAGTTTCAGCTATCATGACCAAGAAAATAAACAACAAACCTTATTCCTAATCTATGGTTTTATCTTATTTGCTGAAGAATGTTTACAGATTTATACTAATCTGCTATCGGACTCTATCTCACTCTGGGTCCTTCTCTGCAACCCCCCCTACAATGTTCCTATGTCATATTGCTCCATCATCTTCTTCATCCACAGCTTCTGAAAGTACCAATCCACCCCACCTTTTCTTGTGGGGAAAAGAAACTCTCCACAAGAAACAGATATGAAATTTGGTAGCATCTTCAAAGCTAAGCAACTTTATGAGGTCATAAGTGTCAGTGTACAATAGTTCATAGACTGGGAGAGACATAGCAACAGATCAGCCAATGGGAGCCGATTGGTGACTGGGACAATTTTGGAGCCTGGGCATGGCTTACCTCTATGCTCAGCTCTGAAACTGAAACAAATCTGAGCAAGTTCTGAAACTAAAACAGCAGTCTGTGCTGAGCTCTAAGAACTGAAAACTGAAACTGAAACTCCTCTCTTCTGCTTGTGTTTTGCTTATATTTGCTACCATATTGGAAAAATCTGATTTTGGTATTGTATATTTACTTCATATGTTATATTATACATAAAGAGAAGTTATTGAATCCTGCTAAATCAGTTACTTGTGTGTGCCTATGAATGTGATTGCTGCTGCAAACTCTGACAATCATTATCTCACCAACATTGGCTCATCTTGAAGATGCTACCGAGTTCATGTTTATTTTGTGGCCTGTTCTTCCCCACTAACTTTAATCTGCAAAGACACTCTGTGGTCCTCCTTGTTTCTCATCTTCTCCATTGTACAAATGTAAGCAAGTTGCTGCCTGCATAAAGCAGAAAATAAATCCATGGTCTGCTCTTGCTTGCTTTGTACCGATCATTCAAAGGTAATTTGAAACTATCAAATTACTAGGACCATCCACATCCCTGGCAGGAAAAAGAAGGGAAGGAGGGAGGAGACATCTCAGAGACGAGAAGAACATCAACCAACATTGCTCTGAGGGGGAAGGGAGGAGTTGTCGTACATACCTTGAGGACAGCATCTGAAGGGAGAAAGGCTGACAGCGTGGTCGCGCTAGCAGACATTAGCTTGGATGGTTGCGTACTCAACCAGATCTCCACCAGCAGGAACGGAGGTTCTGTGACTAGGTGATGATGTTGTCAGAATGGAAGTATCCAGCTCTGCGTATTGGACGTTGGAATCCTTGTTGTTGCCCGTAGTCTGAAGATGGAAGAGCAGGATGGATGGACAGGAAGGAGGGCAGAAGGAAAGAAAGCGGGGAGAAGTGTGGGGTGAAGAGATGTGGAGGTGGGAAGACGTAGCCACACGAGACACCAGGGGATCAGGCCAAGAAAAGGAGGAAAGGAAGACAGGAGAAGAAGACAGTCAAATGGGGGAACCGAGACAGAAAGGGAAATGAAGAACGACAGTGAGAAAAAATGTCAAAACACACTCAAAAAGGAACATTGCTCCAAAAATTTGAATCTCTGAAAAGGGTAATGAGTCAGGATCTTTCTTATGTACAAATGGCTTTGCAATCTTTAGGATGTTGTTTTTGTTTGCTTTTCTGTCTACCGGGAAACATTCATATGTTGTTCGGCAGCCAAATGTTTTCTCAGCTGGCTTGCTTATTCCCAAATCATCCAAGAGGGAAACACTAAAGCTTGATTTATCCATACCAGTGACCAAATCAAGGAGGAAATCGTAGCAAGGGAGCATGAAAGAAGGAACTCAGGAGATTTCAAACCCAGGCTATCCAGAAAACACCCAGTCAAGGAGGTTTCCTTCTCCAGTCATGTCTGACTTTAGGGCACAGTGTTCATCTCTGTTTCTTGGATGAAGGCAACCAGCATTGTCCGAAGTAACTTCCGCGGTCATGTGGCCAGCATGGCTATATACGCCGAAAGCATGGAAAAGTGGTTCCAAAGTGGTACCTGTTTAACTACTCGCATCACAATGCTTTCGAACTGCTAGGTGGGCAGAAGCTGGAGCTAGGAACGGGAGCTCATCCCATCCTGCAGCGCTCAGGTCTCAAACCTGGGCTGTCAGCTTTCCATTTGACAAATTCAGCGTCTTTAACTGCTGAGCCACAGCAGCCCCCAAATTAGGAAAAAGCATCACGCTGGAAATGCCACATTTTCTGAGATCAGGTGGAACGAAGAAAGACACATTTCGCGGCTGCCTTTCAGCAAACCAGATGTTTCGTAGGAACCAAGGAACTTTACTCTGCAGGCCCCACCCTCACCCCCCAAAAACCTTCCTTTTCTCCAACTTTCCCATGAAAAGTAGGTCCAGGTGACGTCAGCGTAGCTACCCCCCTCAAAAAAAAAGGGACCTTCTTATTTTGATTAAACCTTCTGCCTGCATCCCTTTTAACCCCCGGGTCCTTCCAAATCTTTTGGCTGGCAGAGATTATTTTGAAGGAGGTCCGGTACAGAGCCCCCCTCCCTTTCAAATCGTTTTCAGCAACTGCCCAGCTGCGGGGAAGCCATTCAAAGAGATTTTGTGGCTTCAGAACAAGCACTTTGAAGCCTGTTGCTAGGCGGACTGATTTGGCCAGTAATTGCCTGCCTCCGAATCCCCTATCCGAGACCTGATTCCTTGTTACATGCCAAGACTGAGTGCTTTTCTTCCATGGCTTGATGAGCAAAGGAACGGCGTGCGATTCAGCTGAAACTGTGTCACCCTATATAAGATGTTTCGTCCTATTGCCTGACTGGCAGAAAAGTAATGAGAATTTCTTTTTTTTTCCCCATCTAGAGCTCCACCACTGGTTCCCAATGATACGAACGGCCCCAGGTTGACCCATATGCATTGCTAGATCCATGAGCAAGGTAGAAATCCACCAGGTAAAGGTCTCGGTAAGTGAGAAGAGCAGAGAAGTCAAGCTATCTGGAGCAACAAGTCAAGGAAACTGAGGCTGAAGCCACCAAATCGTAAGGCTGGAAGGGACCCTTGGAGGTCTTCTAGTCCAACCCTCTGCCCCAAAGCAGGAGTCCTTATTCCATCCAGGACAATTGGTTGGCCAATCTTTTCTTGAAAGCCTCCAGTGATGGAGCACCCATAACTCTGGTAGAATAAATTAGCCAATAACCAATGGAACAACTCGCCTTCAGAAGTTGTGGATGCTCCATCATTGGAAGCTTTCAAAAAGGAACTGAACAACGATTTGTCTGCAATGGAATACAGCAGGGGGTTGGACTAGAAGACCTCCAAGGGCTCCTCCAACTCTATTAACCTATGTTTTAAATGAACCCACTCTTCCTTGGGATGGCCCTTCAAGAATTGGAAGATGCTATCACGTCACCCTTAAGTCTTCTCTTTGCTAGGCTACATGCCATAAATAATTAAATAGCCTTCATATTTCCCATTAGTGGTTTATTATCTCTGAATATGGAGATTTTGCTTCAATATCGGGGCTAATGGTTGCTAACAAACCATTAGCCTTGGTGGCGCAGTACTTCTGCTGTCTGCTAGTTCAAATCCCACCAGGCTCAAGGTTGACTCAGCCTTCCGTCCTTCCGAGGTGGGTAAAATGAGGACCCAGATTGTTGGGGGGGTCAATATGCTGATTCTGTAAACTGCTTAGAGAGGGCTGGAAAGCACTATAAAGCAGTATATAAATCTAAGTGCTATTGCTATTGTCTCCAAAGCCACCTTTAAGCCATCCAAACTATTGGACATCACAACCCATACTCAGTTGAGGTGGGGAAGAATAAATGCATGAAGAAAGAGACAAAAAAAAAAAACCATGGGAAAATCCACAATGAAAGTCCACCCCGAGTTCCCTCTATTTTTTTTAAGAAGAATGAACTGTGATCTTGCAAAGAAGAGCATTGAGAACATTTCCCCTTCCTCTTTATTGCAATAATGCATATCTTTCTGGCGCTTGTCTGCAATATATTTTTTTTTAAATAAAAAACCGACATTGCTATCCTATCTTGCAGTGCAGCCGATTTAAATCAGTACCTCCCCTAGTTATCTGCATTACATTTTCAGACCGAAAATGCCGGCAGCTTATGGAAATGTCACCACTGGGGAACGAGGATCGTGGGTGGGTGGGTGGGTGGGTGTTTGAAGTACACTGGAGGAGGGTGTGGGGTTGGGGGTGTGGGAAAGGAGAGGATTACAGAAGCCCAAATGTCACACTCTCTTGTGGGGGCGGGCGGGAACCCAATGCTGATTCCTTTTGCAGAGCTCTTGTGGGGATGGTGGCCTGCGCACACAAATCTGTGTGAACAGTAAAACTCTCTGAAGTAAATGCAGAGGAGAGGGTGGGAGTATCCAGTCTCGAAATTGCATGGCACCAATGCAGAGGAAGGAGGGGTGGGCTTTTATTGTTGCTCCCGCCAGGAGCGTGCAGAACACAAGAAGGGGGAGAGAAGGGAAGTTAGTGAAGGCTTAATTTCAGTTTCCTTGGAAGTGGGGAACAGCCTCAGCATGGGGGGGGGGAGATCTGCAAGGGGTCATTTAAAAAAATCAAGATGAAGCCACAATAGGCTTATCAAATCATGTTCACCTACATGACACTTGTATAGAATTTGATCCCACACTTGTGACTGTCTTGACTTGGCTGGCCAGGCACCAGTGCAGGGCAGACAATTAATTATTAAATTTTTAAAAACCTGCCTTTACTTTTTTTTATAAATAACCCAAGGTGGTGAACATATCTAATACTCCTTTCTCCTTTTATTTTTCTATGATAACCATGTGAGGTGTGTGGAGCTGAGAGAGAGGGACTGGCCCAAACTCACCCAGCTGGCTTTCATGCCTAAGACAAAACTAGAACTCATTGTCTCCTAGTGATTGGCTCAAAATCACCCGGCTGACTTTCCTGCTTAAGGTAGAACTAGAACTCACATTCTCCTGGTTTCTAGCCTGGTGCTTCAATCACTAGACCCATTCTCATGGGTGGTTGCAAAAGCATAGTTCCATGATCAACTATTGCAGAACTGTGTGTATTCACACATGCAGACGAAACGTAAACATCATTCCATCCCGGGGTTATTTGATCCCAGGGCAGCTTCTCCAAAATAGGTACACCTTGTGGTGTCTAGAAGGCACCTGGTTGTTGGGGGAAAGACTAAGAATTGTGGCTACATCTTCTTTTCCAGAATGACCTGGGAAATATGACAGAGGCAATCTCCGGTTTGGAACAGACAAAGTTGTAGTGTAGCCTACCAGGCTAGTCTTGGGGTAAGAAACTGTCAGTGTATTTGGTTCATAGACTGAAAGAGACATAGTAACAGCCAATGAAGAGACATGGCAACTAAGTTAGCCAGTGAGGGCTGTTTGGAAACTGGAATAGTATTTGACTGAAACGGCAAGGAGCCTGGGTGTGGCTAAATCTGCTCTGCTGCTCTAAAACTGAAGCTCCTCTCCTCTGCTTGTATTTTGCTTGCTACTTCTTCTCGCTACCACGTTGAAAGAGCTGTTTGGTATTGTATACTTACATTATGTTATATTATATATAAAGAGAAGTTTCTTACATATAATGGAATCCTGCTGAATCAGTTACATGTGCGTGTTTCTGAATGTGATTGCTGTTGCAAACTCTTGACAGAAACACTCTTTTCTCAACTTGCTTCTTCCATATTCATCCTTGCCTTCAGGAAGGACCTCACAGCTCAGCCTCTAGACTCAACGTAGCTTCTGCTGACTTACACGCCAAGCTTCCTGCTGCTGTTCCTGCCTCAAAATCTTCTTCTTGCCTGGGGCCCAGATGCACACCAATCAAACAAAACCTTTGGTCTGAACCCAACGGAGAGCCCAGAATCACTCTAGGAAATCATCATCAAAAGAGCTGAAGTTTCTGAAGCTCTTTCAGATGTTCATAGAAGATTATCTGCCAAGCCCTGGTACTGTACATGTGGCAGATTTTTTTTTCTCAAATCCACAAAGGGCTGATCAGACATTCAGATGCACTGAGGGATTCTGGATGGAATATAAAGTCTTTGGAGGAACAGACCAAATCTTATTTTAGAGGCCCAGCACCAAACTAAACCCATCCCTGTTCTGATTTGTCCTTACTTGAAGTTACCAACTTTTTATTCACCTTGCTTTATGGCTTACCTGGATATGGATTCCTGCCTAGTTTCAAGCTAATGGCCCAGAATGAAGACTGACGTGGATGGACACCAAGACTAAACTTGCCCTTACCAACTTGTCAGTGTTAGGAGTAGACTCAGTAGCTGCCATGTCATAATAGGGTGGCTGGGATGGTGTCTTCTGGACCTCTTCCTCTTGTTCCTTCATGTTATCCAGGTGCACAACCTGCAGTTGAGGCAGTAGGGAAGGTTCAAGAAGAGCAGTCCAAGCCCAAGTGAAAAAAAGTATTTTCCAAGATGGATTTGATCACACTATATTTCTCAAAGGGAGTTAGGACATTGCATTAACTGATAGATGAGAATATTTGACGCTTAGGGTTGAATGGTGCAGTCCTGGGCTTGGTTGTTTCCTTGCAGACATTTCATTACCAAACTAGGTAACATCATCAGTGCTAAAAGGGAGTGGGGTTTGCAAGGAGGAGGAGGAGGAGGAGGAGGAGGGCAATGACAATGGGGTCCTGGTGCTTTCTGAGCTTGGTTGTTTCCTTGCAGACGTTTCTAGGTAACATCATCAATCATTCCCTTTAGAAATCTCAATTGGTGGATTTTGCTACCACCTTAGATTCCTTAATAGGAAAGTCTGAGAACTTTAGGGACCCCAGATGATCAGTGAGAGATGGACTCATACTTTGACCAGGAATATGGACTCATAAGGAAGATGAGAAAATTGTCCCAGGAATTAGGATACAAATACAGCTCCATGCTTGAACCCATGCTTTGCATGCAGGAGGCCCCCAAATTCAGTTCTTTGAAATTAAAAAGAAGAGAACTGCACCTAACCGGAGAAGTTGGTATTGATTCAAAGAGACAAATAACCCAACTTGTTATCAGGAAACCTTCCCATAAATCCATAAGTCACAGAAATAATGGTGAGGCTGAGGAATAAATAATGGGGGAAACAGAGCCTGTTCATTTCAAATGTCCATCTTACTAGCTCCTCTCTCTTCTTCTATACTTAGATGAAACCACTAGGAAATAATGAGAAAAGCATTTCATTCTTGTAATTCCTTTACTCGGCATGGCCTCTGAAACTAGACTGATATCCAGATTTTTCCATGTGTCAGAAGCATGAGGTGCTTCCAGGTTGAAAGGATTATCTGGGGACATCACTGTTGGACCGAGGGAATTGAAAAAAACAGCAGGAATTGAGTCAAGGACAGGAGCTCAACCCTGCCCTAGGCCAGCACTTGGGTCTCAAACATGGGCTTGCTAACCTCCAATGCCCAATGCCCCAATCATGTGAGCAACCACCTGGTTGATATCCAGATGAGGAGACTCATTCTAGAAATGTCTACTGTACAGACTTCAAGAGGCAATGCTGGGAAATAAAACATTTTGATACCAATCCAAATATTCCCTGTATTGGGTGGGTGGGATAGCATCAATAAATTGGTGGGAAGTTCTACAAATGGCCAAAGATACCTGGATATTCTCTGCAGTCAGTTGGCTTTTCACTTCTTGATTCTGGTTGAAGGGCAAAGAAGAAGGCTTCTGGGAAGAGGGGAGGTCTATCCTGTAGGAAGGAAAAATGGCCAGTTGGAGAGACAGTCTTTATTTTTATTTATTCTCTTATTTATTAAATTTACATGCAAGCTCCTCTCACTGTGAAGAGACTCTGAGCGGCTTAAAACAGCATAAAAATTGTAAAAAAAAATGATAAGAACATTAAAACATCTAATATTAAGAATTAGCTAGCAAAAGCTAGATAAGGCATCAATGCATCAATGGGTTAGAGCAGTGTCGGGAACCTTGGCTCTTTCATGACTCATGGACTTCAACTCTCAGAATTCCTGAGACAGCACCTCTTGCCTTAGCTTAG
>JAEANM010008100.1:0-17238 GCA_017656035.1 Myanophis thanlyinensis | reverse complement strand
ATGTTTAAGGTTGCTCAAGATTGCTTAAAATTGTTTAAAGATACTTAGGTTACTTAAATTATGCTTAAGGTTAAATTATTACTTAAATTAAATAATGATTAAATTGAGATTATATATACTTTCATTTGAAACCCACAAATATAAACACCTAGATTTATTTTTATTTATTAAACTCTTTTGCAGTTCATCACCCCTACAAGGTGGGGAAGCATAATCAGTATAATGTATACCATCATTCATACAATTTCATATTTCCAGAACCCTCATTTCCTCCTGTCCCAACAACCATTACCAGTGTCCTTAGTTTTTTCCCATTCTTATCCTGTCCACTGAAATGTTTCTGTCTAAAATAGGTCCAAAGTTTTCCATTTCCAGAGCAAACATACTTGGACACAAACCCCCCTCCACAACCCCCCCCCCAACAATTGTACACATTTTCTGTACCCTTATCCATTTTTAGTATTTTTATCTAAACACAATTTTAGACAGCTATTGTGTTACATTATTACACTGGCTTAAAAATGGAGATTTCTAATGTTGCAACATTTTATTTGTTCTGGAAAAAAGAACAGAATTATACAGTTAATTATTAAGTTACTGATTTCCTCAAATATGTTCAACCAAAATCGGTAACTAAATAGCGATTGCCAAAGTTGGTGGTATTCACCAATTAAATTACACTCCCTCAATTCAGCTTTACTTTGTGACTTTTTTAAGAAAAAAAAGTTTGTCTTCATGCATTGCCCAGTTTACACTAGTTGTAGCTAGGTAATTGAGGGAGGGGGGCTGCAAACTGTCTGTGCCCAAAGCTCTACTGACAAAATGGACCTCCTACTCTAGGTACCTAAACTTTATTATCTATTTTGCCAATCATAAGTAAACTTTTTAACGATCAACTCCAGCATAAAAAACAATTAGCAATCCTGCATTGTCTTTGTCTCGGCATTCATAATGTCCACATTCTATTCAAAAAGTCAGTTTCCTGCTACTCGTCTTAAACGTGTCTCATATTCCAGGAAAGAGAAGACAAGAAGTTTCTCATTCAAAGACTTCATATTATATATGAAAAATGAAAAGTACAACAGGGTGAAAATGAGGTAAGGCTATTTGGAACCAATCAGAATAGGACAGGACAGGACACCAGTATATCAAACAAGGGGACCCAAGAAGTTGGCTAAAAGCTTTGCTCAAATTAGCAGACAGCTGATGCTAAATCCAGAGTTACTGTCAAAAATGTATGGAAATGTCTGTGTGTCTTATGGAATGAATATTGCCAAAGCCATGCCCACCCACCAGCCCCCTCCTGCCAGCCATTTTTGGACTCTGCGCGGCCTATTTTTGGTCTCAACGCCCCCCATTTTTGGCTTGTTTTTGGCCTCTGCACACTGGGGAAAAAGGGCCAAAAATGGGACATATGGAGGCCAAAAATCAGAGTGTGTCTTATGGCCAGGTGCGTCTTATGGAGTGACAAATATGATAGTAGCCTCATACGTTACAGTTTGGTTTTTGAATTCTGCAATAGTTTTCTGTTTTTTTTTCTCTTTCAGTAGACCAAAATACCAAGTGCAGTTACAGGTTTCCCTGAGGCCCTTCCTTCAGTATACAATACTGTAGCAAATTACCAAATTTTGGCCAGAAAATTACAGGCTCTGAAGCAAATAGATTTCAGAGGAATGTACATTGGTCTTGTTTTTGTCTCTCACACACACAGACACACACATGCAAATGAAAGACTAGCCATACTAAAGATATTGTGCTGCCATGATTGCAGGCACTTTCTATGGAAGGAAGATGAACAAATGGATGCTGAACTCTTGCTTTGACTAACAACGTTTTTCCTAATAATATTTTTTTTTCCATTTAGGCTCAAATGTACTCCCTTCCATCAGAAGTATAGCAGGCATGGAAAAAAATGTTGAGAGTGTGGGAGAGGGGGAACACATTATAACAGAAGTTTAGGCTGCTATTATACATATAGTCCTCAACTTACAACCACCATTGAGCCCAAAGTTTATGCTATTAAGTGAGAAATTTGTTGAGTGAGTTTTGCCCCATTTACGACTTTTCTTGCCACAGTTGTTAAGTGAATCACTGCAGTTGATTAGTAACCCAGTTGCTAAGTGAATCTGGCTTCCCCATTGTTTTTTGCTTGCCAGAAGGTTGCAAAAGGGGATCACCTGACCCCAAGACACTACAACGGTCCTAAGTATGAACCAGTTGCCAAGCATCTGAATTTTGTTTACATGATCATGGGGATGCTACAAAGGTCATAACTGTGAAAAACAATCATGTCACTTATTTCAGTGGTGTTAACTTTGAACAGTCACTAAATGAACTGTTGTATGCTGAGGACTATCTGTATTTATCTATTCTTGGGAACCAAGTCTTTAGATCTTCTATTCAACACATAGGATGCTAGAGGACATTTTACAGTAATTCAAGTACTGTATATACCTGGATTTTATTTATAAGCAAATATGAGGGTGGATTGTATTTTGCAAATTGATATTTTGAGGACAAATATAAAAAAGGAAGATACAGGTTGAAAAATACGTTGTCAACAGGAAATGCATTGTTCATTATTTCTAAAATCATCCCACATTTTCTTACTATATTACAGATCCATTTTCCCTTAGCATCTATACCAGTGAATGTACCAAGTGAACCTTTTGCTGAAGGACTTCTTAGGAAAAGGAAAATAGATACGGGACCATTTAGAAAAGGCTTGATGAATGTGTTCATGCTGCTGAAGACATCTGACACTGACTCCCTTCACTTCCTACATTTGAATGTCATCTACCTTTAGTTGAAGAAGTTATATTCTAACCGTTTGCTGGCCATTCTAGTTTGTCTTCAGCCAATGGAAATCTTTCCTGAACCAGACTAAGAACTTCCAGACTTCCTGAAAATTTTTACAGACAATTTTTATAACAGAGAATTCAAACTTATATTTTATAATGTGCAATGGTCTAAGTACTTTGTTTTATGGGATTATGAAATCTAGGACTTGATGTGGAAAGTGTACAGTTACTGAAAAGAAATCCTTCTTACAAAGGACCCCATGGCTTAATATTATTAAAAATGACTGTCTTTAAAAAGCTCTCTAGTTACCTAAGAGAATAAATTATATTCCCTTCATTTGCTATTAATTGCCTAATTGGCATGGTGAACAGTTATCATTTGTTAAGTTCTCCTAGTATGCAGTTACTCCAACGTGGTTGTACATGCCTATATTTTAAGTCATATCCTTTGAATATTTATTTATCACATTTATATACCGCCCCATCTCCCTAAGGACTCCCTAAGAATATATTTTCACTTCAGGTGCGAGCACTAATCTGTAGAGGAAATCTTAACTACCTCATCTTTTTTTTTTTTTTTGTGGAATTCAGGTGTACAATTATGGATCATTTTTCACAATTTCTATATTCCAGACAGTAAATAAAATCTGCAACTTTCTTTTTAGAATTGTTTGACCTACAAGAGTCAGGTGAATGAAAGGTAAGAGTGTGTGTCATGGTGAAAGCAAAGGATTTTTTTTAAATAAAGTGTTGCAACCTAAGCCATGTGCTCAAAACTCAATGAAAAATTCTAGCTGCTCTAATGCTTTATAGAAATTAAGAAAAGGAGTCCCACTAGATGGGCACTACGGCCCACGGGCCACATCCGGCCCGTTGGGCTTTTTAATCCGGCCCGCTGAACTAGTTACTAGCAGGGAGTTGAGGCAAATGTTTGCCGCCTTGCTCCCGCTGATAAATGAGAGGACGACGACGATGGCGGGCCAGGCGACTCAGTCCCTCATTAAAACGGACAGAGGGAAAGCGCAAGGCTTTACTGAGGAAAAGAGTTCAAAGAACTGTTAGACGCGCAGCTGGGAAGTTCCTCTAGGTTTTCGAAAACGGACCCTTTTTTTCCTGCGAGGTTCACTTTAATTTATATTAGTTCACACAAACACACCATTCTCCTATTCTGGCCCGGCCCCTCTGTCAAATTTTAGAAACCATTGTGGCCCGCGAGTCAAAAAGTTTGCCCACCCCTGCACTAGATGGTACATGTATTTTATCCCATAATAAAATCTCATGCCGTTTACCTCAGTTGTGCAAAATATTTCCCCAAACTTGTTAACTGATAATGGAACAGCAGAACTAATCTCATTTCTGGACATGTGACATTTCCAATCTATCCATGTTGAATATTAAATTGCTTTAATTTATACAATTGGAAATGCTACTTTAACAATCAATTATGAAATACATTTCTGAATCAGAGCTTCAGAAAGCAATGTAACAGGACTAATACCAGCTCTATGTCTTGGAGGTCAGTGGATGTCTCTTGCCAGCCCTATTTTTTGCTTATTCTCTGAGCCCAAGCTACTTCCTCAGGGAAACTATAATTTATTTTGGCCTGCAAACTAAATATATTCTAAAGAACAAATTAGTAAAACAAAGTTACTAGAAAATTAACAATAAAATGAAAGTAACGAGGAGCCTTGTATAGAATGATCCTGTAAGAGCTGCTTAATCATTGACACAATAAGTAGTTTTTATTCTATGAAATATTTATTTCAGATAAATATTTAAGTGTCTCATTTAGAGCATTGTCATAAAACACCAGTAAGAAAATATGGCAGCATAAAATCAGTTAGTTCATAGCTTTCTGATACATTGAGTTCATAATTGACTGGCTTTTGGTATTAGGAATTCAATGCAATTCATTAAAGCTCCCATTAAACTGTGTGCTTATGGAAGGTGGATACAGAGACATACAACTTGATAAGATGGGAAAGTTAGTTCTACTGGGTTGAATCTACCCATTTTGTGAGACAGGAAGAGAATGTCATCTGTGTGCACCTCTAGTTAAACCATCCAGCAGTAGGTGCAACTGGATTTAATGCCATAATTCATTCTGTAAATATTCTTTACTATACTTTTAACCCTAGTATATATTTGGTTTCTTATAAGCCATGCAAAGACTCTTGAGATTCACTGAATTGGAATAAGTAAATAAATGCATTCAAATAACTGGTTAGTGGCTCTGATAGAGGTCACTGATACCACAAGAAAATAAAATGGAAATTTGAGAAGATAAAAGTTTAGGTGAAAAGAGTGACAGAAGAGCTGAGGTTTAAACAGAATACATCCAATATTGATAAGGCTCTTGTGTTGTTACATCTTAAACAATTTTTAATTTATTTATCTCAACCAATCTAAGATAAATCTCAACCAAATCTAAGTCATGTAGAACTTTAGAATTTATACATTGCATACCCATTTTGTAATTCAATTATAATCTACTGACATTTTTGCTGGTGTCCCATGACTCAGCTAATCTGGCTCACATGATGGTATGAGCTCACCAAAAACCTGAATTCCAAGAATGTGAGATTCTTGTGAGGAAGATATCAAAGTCAAGGTGACACCACAGAATTAACACATTTCCAATGTATCTCATAGAAACTCAATAGTACACAGTACAGCAAACATTGTATATGGCATTTAATATAGTAGGTCAATGTTGTCCCTGCACATTGGTCTGGATGGGATTTCTGGCTGAGGAACAGCAGAGATTGCTCCATTAGCAAAAGCTATCTGCTAAACCCCATCAAGTTAATACTTTTAGGTCTGAATTTTTGGTTAGATCATTGTTGTAGAAAATAAACTATTGAAATTAAAACAATAGACTCTTCAGACTCTTGAATAAGGTACTCAGGCTTGAGCAATCTGAATTTCTAGTGTGTTATATAGAACAGAATTCTGTTTGCTTTGTACTTCCATCAAATCTGACTTTATACAAAGCACAGAATCATGAGTGAAATTAAATTTCATGTTGCCTAACAAAACCAATATATCTACCTTTGTTACAGCATATTTTGCTTGCCATTATTTCAACTCTACAAATCATCCAGCGAAAACGAATCAGTACTGTATATCATTACTGGGCTTACCATTAGAAGCTACAATATTCCTTTTCAATGCATCTGCACGCAGTAGCAACAATCCAATTTTCCAGCTAAGAGGCAATCCACTGAATAATTTAAACAACATATTTCTACATCAAAGTTTGTGATAGCAATGTTGATCCGCTGCTTGCAGGAAACACTTGTTTCCTGGCGTTTCCAAATTCCAATTTCAATCACGCAGGGTAGATTGGAACCACTTCATTATCTCAGATAAGCCCCTGCCGTCTCGTGCACTGATCTCAACCACAGTGATAACCTGTTTGGCACAAGCAATGATATCTTGGATTCGGAATAATGACTTCATCTCCACCAGGGACATGTAGCATGGTAAATCACTAGGATTCAGAATAGTGAGAAAAAAAGTAGTTACACACCCATTTCCATTTGCCTGCTGAGCTGATAAAAGCTACCAATGTAAGCCTTCTGTGTGGAAATTCAGCTTAATTTTCTTACATTTTGTTGAAAATGAGGAGGACAGGAACTGACGTTAGCTGTTCAGCAGAAATGAGGGACAGAAGCTGGACACAGGATGCGGAGATCTGAGTAGGGTTGGCAGCATCAATCATATACTACAGGACAGAGGGAGCCATATACTTAAAAATATCTCAAAATACTGTATACACTTGTTTGCTTACTTCACTATTTATGCTGCTTGCCATATCAAAACTAGAATACATAAAA
Organism: Myanophis thanlyinensis; assembly: GCA_017656035.1. Taxonomy (NCBI): domain Eukaryota; kingdom Metazoa; phylum Chordata; class Lepidosauria; order Squamata; family Homalopsidae; genus Myanophis; species Myanophis thanlyinensis. The sequence continues at coordinate 10,598 of JAEANM010008100.1, read as the reverse complement.
TTTAGCACAATCTGAAAAATACATATATATCTTTTCCTGTGAGATTGAAGCCCAATTTCCCCAAATTTTATACTCTATAGATAATTTTATAGACAATGGGTTTTAAGACTATTTATTTATGACCCTTTAATCCCTTTATTTGGCATGGAGTTGGGTCAACCGAATGGAGCTAAGCATTTACTGACCGGATACCCTTCCTGACACCTATGCAGAATTCACATAGGAGTCAGGAAGGGCATCCGGCTATTAAACGCTCAGCTCCATTCAGTCACCCAACTCCACCTTGAATAAGCGGATTAAAGGGTGTATACTAAATGTAACATATGCATACCTATGTATAAGAAATATGTTTACCCTATATACAACAGATTGCATACAGATTTAGGATTATATTGAGTTTTTCTTATAAAGGAACACCAATTGTGTCTATCTGCCTCACCAGATCTGGCAGAAAGGATAGTGTCATTTGGCAGGACCCAAGAGATGTGTCATCTTGTAGCATTGCCTGCCTTTTTGGCGTACCATTCCTTTCAATATTAAATCAGACCCAAACCTAGCTAGTTTCTACTGAGTCCTTAATATCTGGCTTTTCTTTCATGTATGTGGCTGGGAAGTAGTAATCATGAATTGTGCGAATTTGTTACTGATTGGTTTAGCTTTGCCATTTTTCATTTTTGCTTTCTCATGTGTTTTTATTTACTGTATTTTGTGTTGCACAAAAACAATCTGAAAGACCAAATTAGGGATTGATCATATCATCGTATAAATCTAATTGATATGTCCCAGAACATTGAGAATTGTTTAAAAACCTTCTGAGTATAGATGTCAGGTCATGGTTTTTTTATTAGAAATATGAGAATATTTGATTACAGGTAGTCCTCCACTTACGACTGCAATGGAGTCCAAAATTTCTATTGCTAAGTGAGACATCTGTTAAGTGAGTTTGCCCTATTTTATGACCTTTCTTGCCATATCTGTTAAGTAAATCACTGCATTTGTAAAGTTAACATTTTTGCCCACATACAGCAAAAAACTTTCAGCAGGTTACTATCCTAATTGTAACAAACTATCCATGGCACAATTATAAATTTAAACTAAACAATACCACAAAGTTAAAAAATAAATTAAAAAATAAACTGCTCAAGGGAAGAACAGAGCAACCAACAAATAGAAACAATTGCAACAAATCAAAAACTTTCTTGAATAATGCTGTCTTCAGTAGTTACTAAAAGCTTAATAAAGTGGGAACTGATCAAATTTTAAGGGCGAGATGTTCTAGAGCAGGGGTGTCAAACTGCATTTGTTCAAGGGCCAGATCAGCATTGTAGTTCTCCTCCGTGGTCTGTAAAGGGGGGGCAGTGAAGAGCGGGGGGGGGGAGATGAGACGGATGCCTCCTGCAGCACTTTACCAGCCAAAATGGGGCGTGTGGGGCCCCCTTGTGACCCGGTTTCGGCCTGATTTTTGGCCCATTTTCAGCCAGTTTTTGGCCATATTTCAGCCCATTTTCACCAGTAGAGGCACCGGGGGCCAGTCCTTTGATATTCCCAGACTGGATTTAAGCACCCCGCAGGCCGCATCCGGCCCACAGGCCTTGAGTTTGATACCCTTGTTTTAGAGCAAATTAATATGGTTGAGGCTGCATTTGGGAGTGTTGTGGGCCATATGCAGCCCATGGGCTTGGCACCTCTTGTCTAGAACGCCCTGTAGCTGTACACCAACCACATTTTTAATAACCATCCTCCCTCCCCACACAAAGGAAGAATAAAAGACAAATGGTAGTCATCAAATGCAAATGGGCCCAGGGAGAACTTCTTGAGGAGACACACCACAGCCACTTTCAGGCAGCTGACCTTAATTTCCTCCCTCACCCAACCTGTTCCCTCTTTTCCAGATACCTGAAGGAGCCAAGAGAGGGACAGGGATAAAGCACACAAGGGATGACCACAAGAGCCCCCTATCAGTTTCATTAAAATTCAAAGGATAGAAGCCATTCCAGGTAATGGCTAAATCAGGGGTGGGCAATTATGGCTCCTTCATGACTCGTGGACTTCAGTTCCCAGAATTCCTGAGCATGGCTGGCTAGATGGACCACAAGGAACCAAGACTTTGATGAATCAGAGTAGCTTTCCCAAAAATGTGTGTGGAACAGTCACAGGAGCAGCATACATATATTTCTCCACTTACAATTGGTCGTATAACACTGTTTGAAGTTATGACAGACTTAAAAAAAATCTACTTATGACCCATCCTTGAAATTACGACTGCCATTCCCCCTCACCTGGCAGTCGTGTGATCGCATTTCAGGAGCTTGGCAATGAGCTCATCTTTATGACCAGCATCAGCATTCCCTGGTCATGAGACCTTGATTTACAATGTTTTTTGCCATTTTTTTTTGGCAGAAAATGGCAAAAAACACCCATGGATATGCTGGATTTGCTTAATGACCATGTAGTTCATATAGCAAACCTGTGTTTCACTTAACAGTGATGACTCACTTTACAATAGTCATAAAAGCAATCACAAAATCAAGTTAGGTCCCAAGGTGCCTCAACTTATAACAGCAATAACTTACAACCAAAATTCCAGGTTCCACTATGGTCCTAAGTCGAGAACCTATATAGACCTTTCTGCCTTCCATTCCCTAAATGTCTATGCCAGTGCAAGGGGTCAGGCTGCAAGAGGTCAGAGGTTTTATGACAGCTATCTTACAACAGTACAGGAATGTGAAAGCCAAAGAAAAATAAACAAGGAGCTTGGTTTCCATGCAGACAAATCCAAGTTCCAGGAATAAGAGCTAAGTATATTCTTGTACTGATCCAAAGTTCAATCAGGGAATCAAAAACACAGTCAGAAAATCAAGCCTAAGAATGAGAAGTTGCTTAATGACAGAAATCCGAACCCCAAGCCCTTCTTTTATAACATGATTCAGGCTTGTCTGTTTCCAAAGTCAAATCTCTTTGAGGGCCCTTATGAAGCATTCACCTCTCTGAGGTGAGAATCCCTGGTCATAAGGTGCCACTTAAGATTAATATTATAGTTCTATTGCCTGGCCCAGGCATCTGAGTATTTAACCCAGAGAGCAGGTTTCTCATTAGAGACCAATGTCCCTGCCCTTGTACCACCAGGTTTTGGAAATATACAGTACGATGTTCAACATGTTGTGGACAAGAAAAGTTTTACAAGAATTATACATAATACATTAATGAATGCTCACCAGGACAGCATGGGAGTCACTATAGTAACTGGACCAGATAGGACCCATGCATCCTCCTAGCTCTCGAATTGTGATCTTCTTTCCTATTGAGAGATCAGTAAGATTTGTGCCTACCTGCAAAAATACAACCATACAAACATATACACAGATGTGCAAATGAATTATTTTCTACAGAGAACGTGTAACATACCATAAACTACAATAGGTTTTATTCCCAAGAATCTGTGTACAGAACTATAGATACTGTCTACTCTGTTAATTAGGTTCCCTAGCCTGGTATAGTAATCTAATTCTCCCAATTCTAATGAGAAAGAGCAAAACCTGAATATTTTTCCATAAAACTTCTGGTACGCAATAGCATAAAGTTGTTTTCAGGATCCTAAGAAACCCGAGTTCTATCTGCAGTGCAAGGTCTGATATGATTCAGTACTGCTTTCATTAATGGCACGTTTTTCAGGATTTAAATATCCAAAATTATCCATGTCATATACATTACTAGTGAGCTATGACTAATATGGCTAATATTTCCACAGGTAACTTGCCTTTTCCAAGACTGGAAAAAAGCAGCAGCTGAAAAATCATAAGTTGGAGGGAACATGATAATAATTCAACAATTCATTTATTTATTTTTTCACATATTTAAACTGCCCATCTCCCTGAGAAATGGATATTATGCGGTAAATACATACTAATAGCAAGCCACAGGTGGCCACATACCATATCAACACACATTACAAAATATAATGGAAGGAAAATCACAACAAATAGAGAGGGTAGCAAAGTTTGTACCCAGGAGAATTAATCCTGAGGGCCACCTACTGGCTTTAATTGCATGAGGCTTTAAAAACCTGCTTTGAATGAAGACAGTCTGAAAACAAGCATGAACATGATATTTAGTAATTACATTGCAATAGTGACAATCAACTATAAAATTAGTTAGAGCAGCAAAAAAAGGTTATTTTTTAGAAGTATTTGTAATCCTGTAGTATTATGATGAACAATGTAAATTGAGCTTCATTTAAGTCCTACTGGTAGATTAAGAGATTAGTAAAGAAACAACACATAAAATGGTATAGTGTGTATTGTCTAGTGGACACACTAAGCCAACATTCTATCTTTATTATTTGTAAAGATTTAAAGAAGTACTATCAAAGTAATTGATGTTACTTCTTTTAGCAGTGACAAATTCTAACAAATGTTTTCTGTGTTCTCTTTACAGAACTACAACTACTAATGATTGTGTTGTCTTATACAAAATTCAGGTGATGCCACAGTATTTCAACTGAGTCAATGTCACAGCTTTAACTTGGATATTCCAAAATTCAGTTTCTTCTGTTTCAGTCATTTTGATGTAGATTTATATGTATTTTACTATTGTTTTGTTGCATGATCCACATTCATTTAAGCATCAGCTCATGGATAGATACCCTGCCATTTTCCTGATGAATTTGCTGATATAGCCCAAAATTTTTTTTTTCAATTATTGCAAGGTGAAAGCAGTCCTATTCTTTATGCACTCTTCTATTAGAATGCAGTATGAAATCCAAAAAAATATTTCGAGCTCATAATTCACTTCTACAAACCTGTGTCATGGAGGGAAGGTTCCAAAAGAGGCAACCTATCTTTTACTTAATTGAGAAGAGTCCCTCAAACTCACACCTGGATTGTCATCAAATTAACTGAAACATCTAATTCAACTTGAGTTGATTATCTTAGACTTCACATACCTTCCCCAGCAGAGATATTAAATACTGACTCAATGTTCTATAAAGACATGGCACAGTGTATAGTTTTCAGTATTGTTTGTTTAGTGAAAGTGTGGTACTGGGCTAGAAATCATGAGATCTAGTCTTGCCTTAGACATGAAGCCTGCTCGGTGCCTTTGGGCAGTCATTCTCTTAGACCTGAAAAGAAGGCAAGGATAAATCACTTCTGAAAATCTTGCCAAAAAACAGGGATTAGTTTAGGCAATTGCCAGGAGAGAAGGATGACCTAAAGCCATAGAAAATGCCTTGTTTACTGAAAAATACAAACAAATCTAAGCATACATCATATCTTAACCACATCTACTATTAATTCACTAGCCTAGCAAAATATATTCAATACCTAAACAGCACACCATGGCCATTCCCTCAGCAGTTTGTGCAGTCTGACTAACAATACTCTGCCGGCCAGCTTTTCAGCCATCAGATAGACTGTGACAAAAAGAGCTTAATGCAGAAGGCATACCTCACTCTTGCCCTACAATACTGAGAAAAAGGGAGGGAGAACAGAAAAGGCAGCTTAAGGGTATGCATATAAGAATGTATGGATGAACATGAGTCTCCTGTTTTCCACTGTGTCATGTATTATACCTACCAGCTCCAACTATTTATGTGGGCAAAATTCTATAAACCAATCAATCCTGATTTATTCAAGCAACAGTGCTCAAAGAATTCCTTTCACTGGAATTCTTTTCACCAAAACTAGCAAACCAAAGTAAATAAAAGCCATACCGTTGGCAAAGTAGCTGGTGGGTCTCCAAGGTCTTTGGCACCATCTTTGGAGCTCAGCTGTATCAAAAAACCATTAAGGAAGATGGTAGGAAAGAATAACATTCAATACAATAAGGTCTAATTGAATTTTTTCCAGAACAGCCTTTCTCAAATCAATATTCTCAGATGTCTTCCATTGCCTGTGCTTATCTGGGAATTATGAAATTATTTCTCAAAGATCATTGTCTGGAAAACAGCAGGATGTGAGTAGGAAAGGCTGCTCAAGAAGGAGATCCCATCTACACCCTTGCCCAATACAACAAGGACTAAATATTCTGTGTCAAAAAACCTACCTACCAAACATCAAATAGGCATTATTTAATTCCATCCCTCTCTCTGATACTAACTCCACATGCCACTGTTAGCCTTAAGATTCTTACAAGAGAGGCCAAACCCCTATAATTTTTTTTTTCCTGCGGTTTGCATTTAACGATTTAATATTGTATTGCATGCTGCACTTGAAAAAGTAATGGCAGCAGACAGAAACCCATATTCCAAGTCTTCCTTCTGCATTTAAACTTCATTAAAATTAAATACAACAGGTGGTTTTTTTTTTGCACTGTCATACATTTAATGAATGCCCTCTTCAGTCCCATTTAAAACCACAATTTAGTAATTACAAGTTAGTAACCACTTTCTGAAATCTCTAGAGGTCACTCTCAAGTCTATGCATCTCTGCCCCTGCCCTCCTTGAGCAAAGGGTCTCCTCGCTCCTTTCCTTTTCCCTTCCTCTCCTTCGTCCGCCTTGGACCCACGAGCCCCACTGCTTCCCCCCTTCCTCGTGGGGACCGGAGGATATTCTGCAGCCGCTTCACCAGCAGCGTCTTTCCCACCCCGGTAGCCCCGAGAAGCAGGCAGCAGAGAGAAGCAGCACCACCGCTTCCCGCCATTCCCATAGCAACCGAGAAGGCCCGAACGTCCGGTCGCCAACGTTCTCCGCAACGTTCATTGGGTTCGGAGCGACAGTTTTGCTTCGTTCGGGCTTCAACCAATCGCTAAGGCGGCTTGGCCGCCGGAAAGCCCGCCTCTCCGCTGAGTGGAAGGCGGAAGCGGGGCCTAAGCTACGGAGACGTTGGAAGGGGAAAGAGCGAGCGGCGGCGGGTCGGTCCAGCCTGGTCTTCAGCGGGGAAGGACAATGGGGCGAGGAGGTGGCACCTTCGAGCGCCTTTTAGGTACGGGGGAGGGGACCTTGGCCTAATCCTGCCTCAGAGCTTCGGCCTTCATTTTAACGCTCGCTCGGAGCAGCCGGGCCGGTTTCCCTTGTTTTCCTTCGGCTCTCGGGCAAAACACCTTTCTTGTAAATCGCGGCTTCCTTTGCTGGGATCTTTCTTGGCTTCTGAAAACCAATCAGGACTTCGAAGCCTTTTTCCCCCTCTTCCGCCCCCCCCCCCGAATAAATACACCCATATTTATTCGTAGGATCATTGTCTTCGCAAAGGGCTAGGTTTGTACTTGGGCGACAGAGAGCTCGACTGGAGGGATTTAATAGTGTGATATTGCCTAGTGTCATGTGATGGGGATTGCAGAATGACAGCATTGATTCGCTCTCTTTTCCTTTTGCGTAAATGGGGGGTGGGGATCTTTTGACCAGCTTGATCCATTTTGAAAGGATGGACTGATACAAACGTGAAATTTGGGGAGAGGGAGAGAGGGGGAAAAAAAACAAAACAGTCTCAGTTCCTGATATTTGTAATTGGACAATGCTGCTGACCTCATCGCTAACCTAGAATCAGGTTCCACAAGGTGACTGATTGTACCAGGAAATAACAGACTGAGTACTGGTTGAATCAAGGCAAATGGGATGTATTGCATTAGGGACAAATATTAATGGAAAGAAAATCTATATCCTATCGACAGTCGATAAATTAACTGGTGTTTTTGTGTTGATGGGGGGGGGGGGCGGGAAAGGGCAATGATTCATTTCCCTTTAAATATAATGCTTTGTTTGAATTTGGAGTGTTGGAATATACCAAAGTATATAATTCCAAAATATACTTAAATTCCTTCAAGAAATTTACAAGATGACAGGGAAGGAGAAAATAAAGGTGAGCGAGTGATGTACAGAAAGATTAAATATGTACAAAAGCAGTTACATGTAACTAGGATTTATTCTACATAAAGGTGAAAAAAGTACCAATGTTTATGACAGAAGGAACTTTGGAGGTAGAATTGGGAAGAAAAAGGAAGTGAAGAGGTTGTAATCTAAACTTGCTGCTAGAGATGCTAGAGTGGCCTGATTTAAAAAGTCTATTGGGGATGATAAAAATGAAGTAATTAAAGGAAATATAAGCTATTTAGGCAATTGATAAATGGTATAGTTGTAGGAGTAAATATGTATAGATAGAGGTCTGCTTTGCTGAAAAAAAACTATAAATGCTATTAAATAACTGTTTGTGATCTGAAGTTCTCCTTAATCTCTAATAATTCTTATCAAAAGAAAAATCCCTTTGTCCGTCAATTCCCTGATAGTGAATATAAATTTTAATTTGTGCCTTAATGACTTATCTTATTATCTTGCAGATAAGGCCACAAGTCAGCTTCTGCTAGAGACAGACTGGGAATCTATTCTACAGATATGTGATATGATTCGTCAGGGAGATACCCAGTACGTGCTGAACTCTTATCATTTCCCCTATTTTTTTGCACTTTATTGACAAAAGAAGCATTCTTTCACTATAATTAAGTTTTAACCAAAGTATGAGTGGAAAAAAAATGCTGGTAACACAGATATTTGAATCTATGTTTATCCATTTTTCAAAGCTAGAATTTTAGATATTGGCTGCATTGTGTCTCTAAAAACTTTATTGTTCTATAAACACTCTTAGGCCATTCAAATAAACCATCAGCTAGTACAGAGCTACATAGTGCAAGATATCTATATAACTCACCAAATCCTTGGCAGCCTCTAGACTGTTGATAAATTGTAAATGTTTAATATCAAAAAGAAAAAATACATAGGGAAGAACCACGGCAATGAAATTGCAGTGTTAATCCTGATATTAGTTTCATTAATTTTAATTTAGTTTTTGACCTGGGCCTTGCTCACTTTTGTAGTGTGGATTTCAGGATACTTTTCAAATCTGAGGGCTGCCATCACTCAAAAAGAATGATTGGTTGCTACCCTCCAGATATCATGGACTTCAACTCCCATCAATCCCAGCTAACATGACTAATATCTATTAGTCATTAACTAATGTATGAAATTATTATTCAGTACATAGAAACAAAGAAAAATCCTTCTGGATCAGGGCATAGATTTGTTTAATACATGTTTTGTGTTACACTATCTAATCAGATCCATTCTAGAAGCTCATGAGCAGGATATGAAGTTGGTAGCCTTTCTCTGTTGTTGCTGCTTATATATATATGCCACCTTTGATTTTGGAAATAGATTATAATTTTAGATATCCTAGACAACATTGGGTGATTACAAAATTTGCATTGACATCTCGTAGCATGATTCCTAGCCTTTTGTACTTTCATCCCAATGTTGTATAGAAACGTGTAAGTCATGTGGTTTGTGTCACAAATTTCGTTATTTGTCCCCTGCCCCCATATCTGTCTCCTGAATATGCCTACGAATAGAGCCATAATATAAATTAATAGCCCTATCCTCTGAATGTGTATTTTGCTAATCCATTTGCACATATGGTCAGTGTTTACTGACCATGAATTTCATAGTTTAATTGTTTATGTGAATAAGATTGTTTTCTCATTTAAATTCACTAAATAAACTGCATTCTAACAAAATGTGTGAAAGAAAATATATTTTATGCTATCCATTTCTCTCCCCCCCACACACATGCATGGCTATATCATACTCTCCCTGCTTTGTTAATTAAGCATTCAACACTATTTTTTCCTTTTTGCGGTGCCCTTGATTTGCTCATTGCTGCATCTTTTACAGTTCTATAATGGGGTAGGGGGGTTGGTTGTTGTTTTTTTGAGAAATAACTAATTTAAGATGCAGTTGTAAAATTTATATTAAAATTATTTCACTGGCAATTTTTATTTTTAATCAATTATTCTAGGAAATCCCAGAAAAAAACTTGGTTGCTACTTGGGACTAAGCATATGGCTGGTTCCATTCTGGTAGGCCCTTTAGCCCATTATTCTAGGACGTAGTCATTTGGGATCTTTTCTTTTTTCTAGGGCTAGTCTAGTCATACTATGACATTTTGTTTTGTTTTTGTCTTTGCATATACACAGCTTCCTTCATCAAGTGTTTGCATTTTGTAGGTGATTATACTTTCATGAGAGAAAAAAATGTTCTCTGGCTTAGGTGTTTCTTGCAGCTTTCATTAGACTGAACTGGTTCTCTTTCCCCCCACTATGATTTCCCAGGGCTAAATATGCTGTGGGTGCAATTAAGAAAAAAGTCAATGACAAGAATCCTCACGTGGCGCTCTATGCATTAGAGGTAAGCAGAAGTATAATCACACTCCCAGGTGACTAGGGAGGTTTTCCTCATTTGGATCTGTGTGGTATGCATTGTAGAGGAGATCCAGACTATTTGTTGTGAAGTCTGAATTTTATTTGGGAACTAACTTTTGTATATTTTTCGTGCAGGTCTTGGAATCTGTAGTAAAGAATTGTGGTCAAACAGTCCATGATGAGGTGGCTAACAAGCAGACCATGGAGGAATTGAAGGAATTGTTTAAGGTGATAGCACTTAGGCCATTTTTCTTTACAGTAAACTAAACTAGAGAAAAGCCTTATACAGTGGTACCTCTAGATATGAATGCTTCACGTTACGAAAAATCCAAGATACGAAGGGTCTCTCAAAAACTATTTTGCTTCAGGATAAGAAAGAAATTCCAAGATACAAAAACACAATCCTTGTCGGCCT